>APFE030620365.1:2411-32486 GCA_000404065.3 Pinus taeda | reverse complement strand
ATCACAATAATTTTACAACACAACCCTAAATACTTTTGCCATAATTTTAGAAATGCTCATTAGTTACATGTCAATATTTTTGTTTTTATGCTCAATGTGCAAAGAATCTAATGGCGTTCAATTTTTGGTGAGAATCGTGGAGGGTTCCTTACACAGGTTCACATGTTTGATTGTATGTTACAAGAGTCTCTCTTAGCCTTTGGTAGGTCATAAGAAATGAAGTCAGAAGGGATTGGAATTTTCTATTTCAGAGGAGCAAGGTTAGGGTTTATTTGATTTTGTGTTCTCCTTTTTAGAGTCATTTATAATATCAAGTATTTGGGTTTTTGATATGGGTAGTGTCTCCGGCAAATTTCTTCTTAATTTCAATTCTATCATAATCTTTATATATATATATATATATAACATAATGTTCTTTTTATCTATTATCATGCACGGTTAATAATATATGATATCTCGTATTTATTTTTTTGATAAATGTAATGTATTCAAGACTTTTCTTAATTCTTTGTTTACTCTATTTTGACGAGTGTCTCAAGCAAATTTTTCTCTTGAATTTCAATTCTATTATAGCCTCTCTTTTTTTTATTATAATTTTTTCTATCTATTATAATCATGTATGGTTAATAGTATAACTTTATGTTTTGAAATTTGTTTGCATGGACCGAGATGGAAAATGGAGTAGTATAACATTTTTCTCTTCAATTTCAATTCTATTATAGCCTCTTTCTTTTTTAATATAATGTTTTCTATATATTATAATCATGTACAATTAATAGTATAACTTTATGTTTTAAAATTTGTTTGCATGGACCGAGATGGAAAATGGAGTAGTATAAGTTTATGTACAATTAATAGTATAACTTTATGTTTTAAAATTTGTTTGCATGGACCGAGATGGAAAATGGAGTAGTATAAGTTTATGTTTTTTAATTTGTTTACACGGCCCGAGATGGAAAATGGAGTAGATACAACATGTAATTTTTATTTTTTATTTTTAATTATATTATTATTTGTAAATGCTCAAACATTACATTTAGTATTTATTTCTAAAGAGGGGTTTTGCACAAGTCCTCAAAGTTAGAATGCCTATGATTATGGTTATTGGTGAGAAATAAGTTTTCCCGTTTCTCTATTTTACTTTTTTAACAAATTTATATATTATAAAAATAATTTTCAAATAATAATAAATTGTTTAAATAAATTGATATTAGTTGTTAAGTTAATATGTATTTGAAAAATGAAGATTTATAATTGATGTTAATAGAATTTTATGGTATGGAATCGTTGAAGTTTATTATTTATTAATTTTTTTTAAGTAAAATTAAATTTTCATGAATATTTTTAATCATTATATTTTAAAACTATAAATTTGATGACATCATCAAAAATAATTATGATTATGGATTTGTTTGTAAGCACCACCCTTCAATATACAATTAAAAACTCACATGTTTTTGTAATTGCTTTTAATTAATATTTCAACAATACAAATAATTATAACATCACAAATGACTATAGTTATGATTTGTTTTAACCAAACTAATTCCATACACATTTACAAAATATATCACAAAGCTCTTACGATAAAATACAATAGAAATAAATATAACATTTAAAAATTAATTTATAATTAGTTACAAGCAGAATTTTCAATGTTTGTACTTTTTATTCTATTTTTTATGTTATGTAATCTATTTGTTGTATTTCTCTTTGTGTGTATAGTGATTTTATACATATATAACATCACAATTTAAATGAGTTGAATGTCCTATATTATCTTGTTTATATTAAAACTATTGTTCAATTTAATGGTGTTTTATTGTTTTTGTAAATATTATTAATTTAATAAATGCTTTTAAATTTATGGTTAATGTACTTTTATAATATTTAATTGTTGGATATTATAATTTGGTTAAAAGAATAATATAAATTATTTTTAATAAACATTTTTAATCTATTATAAACATCATAAATAACTATGATTTTTTTGTAAACATCATTATGGAATTATAAAATGGAAGTGACAATTTTCATAATTACCGTTAGAGTTATATATAATATATTATATATATATATATAGAGAGAGAGAAGAAGAGAGAGAGAGAGAGAGAGAGAGAGATTTTCTTTGTAAGTACTACTGTGGAATGTATATTTTAATATCACAAATTTTCATAAACTATATTTCAACAATAAAAATAATTATAACATCACAACATACTATCCTAATTTTTTTGCAAGAACAATTATTCAATATATTTAAAAAGTATATTACAAATCTCTCATCATAAATCAACAGAAATATATTTCATAGAAATTAAGTAGTTGACTTGATATTTTATGGCACACTTTTAAATATGTTTTTCAATTATTATTATGTGTTTTTATAAGGACTTTACACAATAATCTCAAAAAAATACACATAAAATAAGTTGGATGAGTAAGTCGTTGTATAATATTTAAAAATTATATTACAAAGCTTTGTCATAAATTGAAAGAAATATATGTTTTAGAAAATATTTTTTCCACTTGATTTTTTACGATAAAGTTTTAAATATTTTTTTCAATTTTTACTATGTGTTTTTATAATGATTTTATACAATACCATTTGCAAAAATTACACATCAAATAAATTGAATAAATAAGTTGTATCAGCTGAAATTTATTGAATATTAGCTTTTTTATTTTAAAATTGATGTTAGGTTAGTAAAAACTAATCTCTTTGCAAATATGATTAATCTAATAAGTGCTTTTAAGTTTATTTTAATGTATGAGCTAATAGATATTTTTTAATATAGTATTGTTGAAATTTGATGTGTTTAAACAAAATAATTTAAAATCATTAGGATTATGAATATTTTTAATCAACATAATGTGATGAATAACTATTAAAAAATTGTAAGAATTATTATTGAATGTATATTTGAAAGTTACAAATTTTAACATTTTTTTTTCAAATTTATATAATTCAACAATACAAATTAGTATAATAAATGAATGTGATCATATTTTTTTCCATAACAATTTTTTTTCAATATATTTAAGACAATATCACAAAACTCTCCTCCAAATTGAGGAAATCTATGTTTTAGAAATTAAGTAGTCAAATCTATATTTTATGATAGAGTTTTAAATATTTGTATTTTTGTATTTTATTGTGTTTGTACCATGACTTTACACAATACCATTTGTAAAAATCAGACTTCAAGTAAATTGAATATTATATTTTTAACCATTTTAGATTTTATATAGAAAAAATGTTACAAATATTATCCATTAAGATATATTTCAAAAATCAGACTTCAAGTAAATTGAATATTATATTTTTAACCATTTTAGATTTTATATAGAAAAAATGTTACAAATATTATCCATTAAGATATATTTCAAAAATACTAAGTTGAATCTTTATCTTTTATTTTACAATTACCTTAAATTTAATAAAATTATTTTTTGAAAGGATATCTTAGTATTTGTAGTATATAATTATAGTTTCTTATTGATATTTTAATTTGTACCTATGGTTTTTAACAAGTGTTATCAAACAATATACATTTTCTAAATATAAATAAATATGACACAAACGTACCGTTTTAAATATATATCACAAATAATTGTCGACATGACCATGACAAGATCACAAGTAATTTTTGGAAAGCACCATCATCTAAGGTACATTTTAGAATCAAAAGTTTTCGTATTTGCAGTTAATTAATATATATTTAAATATTACAAATAACAAAAAAATCGCAAACAACTATAATCATGTCCTAGATTAAGATGACTCTACAAACAACATGCAACCAACCATGTCGGCATGACTTTATGCCTTAATGGCTCGAGTAGGGTAGCAATCCCATTCAGGTTCTCGTGATGAGTACATTCAATGTACAAGTGAAGGTGGAAATCACGTGACCCCTAAGCACTCTCATCAGGCTCAAGACATGACATCTTGTCTTGTTGTCTAGGAAAACAATCATTCCTATATTAACTATGCTCTACAAGTTGTGTATATCTTCCATAACTATTGGTCTCCAACATATAGCTCCATCATCCTTATCAGCCTCAAAAAATGGTATTTGGATTCCTTGCTAGCTTCAATTAGACGTTGTGATCACCTCAATCTTTTTCTCAACATTGCCAATGTTTATCTTTGTTATATTTTCTCTTTGCCTGACTTTGCTAGTTGTTCTTTTGGGTCCTCGTGGACATTTTAGGTCTCTATTTTCCACCTTTGCTACATTTGTTGGGCAGTAGAGGCCAAGGAACGTAGTGCAATCCTCTCTCTAGTGCATCCATGGTTCATGCAAGAGCACATACTCAACATGGAAGACATGGACATGGATGTGCTGAACATCCCCCAATGTAGAATGCTCTAAGCATGGAGTAATATGATGTGGACATGCCTTAACAAATCTTGCTCTAAATTTCTACCATGGAAGCCTAAGAACTCATAAATACCAGTAATGGGCCTTGGGATATAAGGAATATTCTAGGTCATCATTTGAGCGACAATGAAGCAACTCTATATCTTGTTGAGGTAAGAATATATGGACTCCCATCTTATTTAGAATCAATTTCTTCTTATGCCTTCACGAGGGACTTGGGAATTCATTATCGCCTCCTCCTCCTCCTCAAGCATCACCCAATTTGCGAGTTCAATCATACAATCCAAAATATTATGTTCGGGGCTATAAATCTACCATCCATAATATTATTTGACCTCTGAAATACAAGGAGAAAGAACTAGGTGGCTCCAGGTAGCATGATAAAAATTTAGTTTAGGTGGAGAATGTCCAAGTTATTACCAGTGAAAGCATTGTCATACAAACAGAAAGGGAAAAATTCATAGGGAAAGACAACTACTAATTCATTTGGTGTGTTCATAGTGGAGTGTTACACAACATTTTGTCACTGTCCTTGTACTCCCCATTCCATGATCCTAGAGGACCTCTAGAGTGAACCCCACATGCTTTCCCATCATGAAGAAACTCCCATTATGTCCCTCTTCATGAGCAAAACAATTCCCTTTTGCATCATTTCCCCAAATCTTCTTTTTACCCTAGTTTACAAGATCAATGATAATGACCTATGTCCTCCTCTCACCGATTTGCGGATATTAGAACCAGCACTAGTGCCGATCGTAGCGACTAAGCCCTTTTTTAGTTGCACTAATCCTCTTTTGGAAAGTTTTTTTAAATATGGATTCGAAGCTTCTTGGTCTAGAAGCTTCGTAATGGAAGTATGGTAAATGGTTGGCTCAGATGGAGGTGAGGAAGTTAGTTTGGGCTCCTTTCCCTATTAGGATGGGAAAAACCAAAGAGATAATGCCCTCTCCCATGGTAAGAGGAACCATCTCCCCTCCATCCAAGCTATATAAACCTCTATTTCTTCCAAGCCAAAACTAGTTCTCTTTGGAGTTTTGGAGCGAGTGTGAATAACCAACAATTCATTTATAGATTATATATTTCTAGTGTATGTTTGAGGGAGAATAATGTGATTTCGGTTTGGTTTGGGACTAGAGGGAAAGATGCCTTAAAACTTCCACTTTTTGGGGCTATCCATGAAGTGCTATTGGAACAGTGGCAACCCAAATATGTCAGAGGAGACCAACAATGTCAAGGCACCAGTTGTAATATCTTTCTGATTTATATTAATGCAACTATTAATTGATTTCCTACATGAAGTCTCATTTTACATCTTTATGGCTTAATTTTTACATGACCTATTAAGTAGGTTAGATATAATATCGTATGTTGTCACCTTTGTTGTTGTTTTTGTTTGCATGTTTCAGGTATTCGAAGGAAGGAAACAAAAGGTAGTTGGAGTGAGGAATCATGACCATCACCAAGCAGAATATCGTTCTAATAGGTAGGCCCTCTTAATTGATTCTAGCTTAAGGAGATCTTCCATAGATTTTTTGTTTGTGGCTAAACATGCTCTCTTGGGTTAGAGGAATTGTTTGTGTCTGCACTTAGAATTTACCTACAGCATAGGGAGCACCTTCCTTGGTTTCCAGAAGGCCATCGTGATCCCTTTTAGTACCTTTCCAAGGATGACAACTTTCACCAACAAGTATGAGGAAAATGCTTCAAACTTTGTGATATGTTAGCAATTTTCATATTATCTATTGATATCTCTTTTATTCTTGTCCCTATATTGTATACTCAAAAACAATCCTTAGACCTATTAGGATAACCACCTAGTTTCCCTCTTAATGGTTTTAGTGTTTAAAATGCATTTCTTTATGCATAATTAGACTTAAAACCCTAAAAAAACTTTGTGACACTCAAATTGTACGTAGTACATAGCTCAAACTTGTGATTCCAATAAATTCCTACAAGACTCCAGCAAAAGTTTCTAGAAAACATAACTGGAATAGGGTTAAAAGAGGAAGTGTTATAATATAGCTTTATAATGTGTTATTGCAAGGATTTTTTTTTTAATCCAAAATTTAAATTGGTTTATTCAATAAGACATGTGGTTCTTTCATCAAAGAAAGTACCATCAATCTAATAAAAAAATAAAAAATTCATATTGTAATGAAATCTTAAATTAATTATTGAAATTTTCTATAATGTGTTTTTTCCTCCCAAGGAAAAAGATCATAATTTTCATTCATTGAGAAAAAGATCCAAGATTATCTTTTAAAGATACACATAAGGTTTATTTGTGTGGTTTTTGTAAATATGTTCTAAAGGTGTTTATCGCTTCATTTACATAAAACCATGCTTTGGTTTGAAAAATATATATTATTAGAAAGAAATTCATAACATGATGTCGAAAAAAGGATATAATGTCCTATTGAGTGTACAAAACCGCCTAGTTATAATAGTGTCTGAAAGATAGTGCAAACATAAATTTTCAAAAAATATATGTTTTTCATTACAACCCTTCCACGTGGTCTCTCAAATTCCAATGAATGGAATCGTAGTTGTTGCCCACATGTTTTTCCAACACCTACCACAAGTCCTTTTCCCAATTTATACCTTATTTTCATAAGCAGTTGGAAGTTTAATTATGTTGCATATATGTGTGGTAAAAAGAGATGTAATTGAAGTGATCTTTAATCCTTAAAGTGTCATTACTAAGAGGAATATTAAGAATCTTTCTATACACCTTTTGTTAAGCTAGTTAATTATCAACGAAAAATTCACATACACTTGTAATTGTGTACATATTTTATATAGATCATGTAGTAATAAATAATTGCAAGAAACATGTTCCCCCTAATTGTTTGCCCCTATTCAAAACAAAATTCCTCAGCGTCACCTGACATGGTATGCTCTAAGCATGGAGTAATATGATGAGGACATGCCTCAACAGTTATTTCCCTAGATTGCTACCATGGAAGCCCGAGAACCCATAAATACCTACAATTGGATTTGGGATATAAATAATTTACTAGGTCATTATGTGAGTGGCCATGAAATAGTCCTATATCTCATTGAAGGAAAAATAACAAATATGGAATCCCATCTACTTTAGGCTCATCTACCTTTGAGAACCCTCACTAGGTAGTTGGGAATTGAATTCTTACCTCCTCCTCCTCTAACCTCACCTAATGTTCTGGCGCAATAATATGGTTCAAAATCTTATGTTCACCGATCTAAACCTCCCATCCCTAAGATTATTAAACCTCAAAAATACAAGGAGAAAGAACTAGGTGGATTTACGTAGCATAATCAAATTTTGGTTGAGGTGGAGGGTGTCCATATTGTTACGAGTGAAAGCATTGCCATAGTCACACAGAAAGGGGAGACTTCATAGGAAAATACCACTAGTAATTCCTGTGGTGTTTTCATTAAGTGGGGCCACCCTCGGCTTCCAAGAGGCCGTGGTGACCCCTTTCAATACCCTTCCATGGATGACCAACCTCACCAGAAAGTCCTATGAAAAGATTTCTAAGTTTGTTCTATGTCAGTAATTTTCATATTATCTATTGGTATCTATGTTATTCTTGTTCCTATATTTTGGTCTCAAAAACTATCCTGAGACCTATCAAGATGACTGCCTAGTTTCCATCTTGATGGAGGATGGTCTCTCCTTATTTTGTGCCTACCTAGTATGAATTTTCCATATCAAATGTATTGTTGTTATATATACTCTACACATGTTAACTCCATGTATTATATGCAAATTTGCGAAAATATATTGAAAATTTTACCTACCTACAAAGAAGAAAAAGTGTAACCATGAATTGTTTGTAATCAAGAATTTAATTCAATTCCTTCCTCCATCTTTGGCCTCACCGAATATTTTAGTGTAATCAATTAGTTCTAACTCTTGTATTCAAGGCTCTAAACCTCTTAGAACTTATATTTATGGACCTCAAAAATCAAAGGAGAAGGAATTAGGCAGCCCGAGGGAGAAACTACAAACTTCAGTGTACATGGTGGACGTCAAAATTGTCACCAATGAAATTACTGCGACATTCAGCGAGAAAGAATATACTTCACATAAAAATAAATCGACCAAGTCATATGGTGTGTTCACATAGTGTGAGTGACCTAATTGGGTAACAAAAGGCCATGATGAACCTTTTTAGTACCCTGCCAAGGATGGCCAAGCTATCCAAGCAAGACCTCAAGAAGGTTTTGTAAGATTTTTCTCTGTCAATATTTGTCATATTATTTATCAATATATATGTTATGATTTTCACTATATTATAGACTAACAACTATCCTCAAACATACCAAGAGGACCATCGGGTTTTCCTCTCAAGGGAATATGGTCTCTACTTAGTTTACACCCAACAAGTATGGTTTGGGCATCTCAAAGGTACTCTCCTTAGATAGGGTGTTCATGAATGTTTTCTAACTCTTATTCACTGTACATCATTTTAAAAGTATAATCGTGATTTTTTTTGTAATGATTATTCATTGTAGATAGTTCTTTAACAAGTATTATCAACATATAATTATTTCAAAAATATACATATGAAACTATTATAAAATATTAAAAATACATCACAAATAAGTAAAATTATACTAATGGCCATGATAATATCATACATAATCTTTTGGAAGAACCATCATTCAAGGTAGATGTAAAAACGAGATGTTTTGGAAACTTACTTTAATTAATATATATTTCAATAGAATAATTTATTATTATTCTTATTATTATCAAATTTCAATGTATGAGACCCCCTTGTTTGTGGGACAAGGGACCTAACTCTGCTCAACAATTTGACAGCTAAGTCTATGGAAGCATACATACTCTACCCCTCTCTGTTTTTGAACATGTCACCTCTTAGGAGGAAACACATGCTCTTAACCATTAGGCCCACTCAAGTTGTATGCTTCACAAAATAATAATAAATAATAATGTCACAAGCATGTGTAGCTATGTTATACCAAGAACAAGTCATGCAGACAAGGCATACAATACATATAATATGTATCAATGCTCGATACGTGGAATCATATATGTTGGATGGAATGATATATATACATATAGATATATATATAATTTACTATGGATGATTGCAAAGGTTATATGTATCAAATGGATACGAGAAAAATAGCACCATTCTTTAATGAAGACATAGTGAATGTGACATATACTAAGGACCTCTAATTAATTTCTTGGAAATTAAATAGATACGTGACACTTTCTTTCCTTATATATGTGAGAAAAAGAGATTAAAGTTAAGAGATATTTAATCCTTAAAGAGTTAATAGCAAGACGAGCAAGATTTTTTTTTTTGCATGCTTTTGGATGTGAACATGGGTATGATCAACCTCTCATAACTTGGAATTCTCTATGGATTGAACAATACGATGAGGATATGCCTCAACACATCAGGCTCCAAATTTATGCCATGGAAGCTTAGCATGTCAGAAATACTAGCTATGGGCATTGGATTGTAAGGAATCTAATGGGTGATCATTTGACGGACCATGAAGTTGTCCTACAACTTATCGAAGGAAGAGTAGTGAATATGGAGTCCCATTCAGATCAGAATTTTTTATATTTGAGAGCCCTCATTAGAGACATGGTAATTAAATTCCAACCTCATCCTCCTCCTCTAGCCTCACCCATTGTGTCATTGATATCAAATTGCTTAGACTCTTGTTTTTGGGCTCTAAACCTCCCATCACTTTGATTTATGGACCTCAGAAATCAAAGGAGGAAGAACCACTTGATCCAGGGGAGAAAGAAAACACATCAGTTTAAGTGGACGAAGTTTGAATTGTGACCAACGAAACCACTTCCATATCCACCAAGAAAGTGGAGAATTCATAAAAAGGACTGACACCAGCCTGTATGGTATGTTCATAAGGTGGGTGTTCCCTCCTTAGGTTCCAAAAAGCCATGATGCCCCTTTTAAGTGTGTTGTCAAGGATGACCAGCTCACAACCAAGTCATAGGGGATAATCGGACTCACCAAAAAGACCTAGGGAAGGCTTTCTAAGTTTTTAGTCTATCAATATTTTCATATTATCTATTGATATCTATGTTGTGCTTCTCAAAATATTCTAGACTCAAAAACTATCCTCAAATCTATGAGGAGGACCACCTAGTTTCCCCTCAAAGTTTGTTGGTCTCTCCTTAGTTTGTGCCATGCTAGTATGGTTTTAGCGTCTCAAATATACTCTCCTCAAACATAGTTTGTAGATGTTCACCTCTGCTTGTATTCTATGTAAGTTTGTGGAAACATAATGAAAATTGTGCTTACTTACAAAAAGAAATTATAATCTACTTGTATTTTATGTAAGTTTATGAAAATATAATGAAAAATTTGCTTACTTACAAAAATAAATTATAATCATGAACTGTTTGTAACTGCAATTATTCATTGCATATATTTATTTAACTAGTATTATAATCCAACATATATTTTAAAAATATAAATATGACACTATCATATCACCTCGAACTAGTATGTTTCTAAATTTGTAACTTATTTTGATAGGTGGTTTGGAGGCTAGTTGTGTTCCCTATATGTGTCAGAAAAATAGATGTAAGGGAGTGATCTTTAATCCTTGAAGTGTAATGAGTAAGAGGAGTAAGAAGAAACTTTCTACACACTTAAGTATTGTTAGGCCAATTAATTATCAACATAGAATCCCCATAAACTTGTAATTGATTACTTTCTTTATCCATGCCATGTAGTAATAAATGTTTGCAAGAAATATGTTCCACTTATTTGTTTATCCCTAGTGAAAACCATATTTTCTCATGGAAGAAATCATATTCTGACAGGAAGAGGATGAATTTGCCTCCTCTCCTTTGTCCCAATTCACAACAAGCTCCACCAATGTAGACCCATGGCGAGGATCGATCAAGTGATTCTTCCACAATAGCTCTTAAGGTAGCGACACCTTTATCCTAGGGAAAGTGACTAAGAATAATAAGTGATTTTGCTACTACATGATCAAGAGATGATGGGCTGCCTTGAAAAATGGACTTTTTTCATGTCAACCACACCCCCTACCAAAATCTCAAAGGGGGTGCCTTGAAAGAACAAAAATTGGGATTTGAAAGTCACCACCTCCAAGATTCTTCCAATGATGATCCTTTGCATGGACTAAACCCCACACCCCCTGCAAAATATCAAAGGGGGTACCTTAAAAGAACAAAAACTGGGATTTGAAAGTGACCACCTCCAAGATTCATCCAATGATGCTCCTTTGCATTGACTAAATCGACCTACTAATGCTGGGTAGATTGCCCATATTTATTTGGTGAAGAGCATTCTTGGAAAACATGTATGCTCATTTCCTCACTACTTATGGTTCTTGCCCTAGAGTGGGGTAGCATTAAATCTATGCATTTTCAAGTTTTAGAATTTGAATTAAGATTAATTTAAATTGTCATAGTTTGATTTTCTAGATGAGAGAGTAGATGACAAAAATAATATTTATAATATAAATTTCTAATATTTTCAATGCAAAATCCTATAAAAAAAAAAAACAAAACAAAAAACATTTTTTATTTATCTAGAAGGAAGAAAAACATGAGCTTTGGAATAAGCCATTAATTAATTTTTTAGATAACAAAATTTTCCAAATAGCAAATTATTATAAACTAAAAATAAAGCAAACAACCAATAAATGGTCATTTAAATTTAACTTCATTTAATTAATAAACTTGGATGTGAAATTGGAAAATCCAACACGTTGTCGCACAATACGCCTGCTGGCGTTTTACAATGGCTTAAGATGCAATTTACGTCCCAATGAGCAGGAGTGAGGACAACTGGAATCGACTTACTTCAAACCTAGTTTAGTTTTTAGTTTTTCCGACTACTGGAATCAATTTACTTCAAACCCATGGGATTTCAGCGAACGACTTCTGCAATCCATTTAATTCAGACGGATGGGATTCCGGCGAACGCCTGTCGGTCATGATATCTCATTTAAGCCATCAAGCATTATTATTAATGCAGCAACTGAAAACCCACAATGCGATCATTATACGCTAATGGGCAGTTGTACACATGCGGACGTGGTCAACACAAAAAAGCGAAGGAAAAGATTGATAATAGAAAAAAACGACCATAGAATATAGTACAGGTAAGTGATCCTTTCTAAAAATAAAAATAAAAAAAATATACCAAAAAGAAGATCGATCTTTGAGAGGGGCTGCTAGATATCAGATATTTGTGGCAGAGTGGTTGGACATGCGTGGAATAGGAATCTAGATATTTGTGGTAGAGTGGTTAGACATGTGTGGAATAGGAATCTATTTTGGAATAGGAATCTATTGGATATTTGATATTTGTGGCAGAGTAGATGCAAATACTAGTGGTTGTATCTATTGGATATTTGAAATTTGTGGCTGAGCAGCTGGCCATGTGTGGAATAGGAGTGGTTGTATGTATGATTAGATGAACAAACTTGAGATGTGTGGAATAGGAGTGGTTGTATGTATGATTAGATGAACAAACTTGAGATGTGTGAAAGATGAGCAATGAGTAGGGTGGAGGAGATTTTTGGGTTTTCAGAGGCCAGTATGCATTTGTTTTTGTTTTCTCTTTTGTTGTGTCAAGCATGGCCATGCTTACCTGTTTTAATAATTTTTGTCTAGTGTGTGTTTGTTTTTTCTTCTTCATTTGTTTTATATTTTGATTTATTCTATTAACGTCTAGTTCTGAAGTGGTTCTGAGAGGGTGGGGGTAGGAAGTGAAGATAAATTTGAAGTAATAATGGAACGGAGGAATGGGTTTATCAGCATTTCACAGTAAGAATTAAGAATTCTGCATGGGAGGTATTTCGTGTTGTATTTGTTAGAAACTTAAATTTATGGATAGAAATATAGATAATAGATAATTGTATTACAATTAATGTGTATTTTGATTGATTTAGTGGTTTACCGAGAGCAAAAAAGTAAACAAAAAAGAGTAAATATTACATACTTATCAGAGAATTATTTCACATGTATACCTTCCTAGGCTTGGGAGGACAGAATCCTGATGTTGAATAAACCAACTTCCTGGGATGAGCCCAATTTGTTTTAGTATACAAAGTTAGGTGATCATGTTCAATTTTGTAAGGAAAACATTATACTAATATGTCTATATTTTTTGTTTCTTTAAGGTTTAGGAGAGACACGTGGCTTTGGCGGCATGGAGAGAGCCAATTAAGCTCATGCAATCTACCTATCCTCCTATCCTCGAGGTCATGAAGTAGTTGAATCCATTGTAAGCAACTACCACTCATGCATCAGAGGTAATAGCTGCAGAGTCTTGAAATAATGCTCAATGCAAGCAACGTAGGGACTAGCTGGAGAGTAATGTTGAATGGATGGATGCAATGTTGTAGAAGTGGGGAGGCCAATGGTGGTGTTGACGGATCTAGGCTTGAATTGAATGGGTTAGAACAATCCATTTATATTGGAGGCATTTAATAAATAGATTTCTCTTTAATCTTAAAATCCTTGGTTCAAATACTTCTTTCTATCAGTCAAGAGATTATTTTACACAATCCTAAAACTTAGTTCAAATACTTTTGCCATGCTTTTGTAAATGCTCACCAGTTGTATTTTTAGTTTTAGTCTCAATATGCAAAGAATCTAATGGCATTCAATGTTTGTTGAGAATCTTGGAGGGTTCCTAACAGATGTTCACATGTTTGATTGGAGTTGGGTAGGTCATAAGAAATCAGATCCGAAGGGATTGGAATCTGCCATTTTGGAGGAGAAAGGTTAGGGTTCATTTGATTTTATGTATTTCATTTATAATATCCAGTATTTATAATATACCTTTCTATTTTTAGAGGGACGGAGATGGAAACTGAAGTAGATACAGCCTGTGATTTCTTTTGTCTTTCTTTTTTAAATTATATCATTAATTTAAACACTTAAACACTACATTAATAATAATAAAGTTAGTATTTATTTCTAGGGAAAGGGTTTTGCAAATCACTTCTCAAGTCCTCAAAGATACCTATGGCCATGGTTATCGCTCAGGAATGCTTACAGTTATGGTTTCTTGTGAGAATTAATTTTTTGCCAATTATGTTTTTATTTTATTTCAATTTTTCAACCAATTTATATATAGTGATGTGAAATGTAAAAATAATTAAAATAACAATAATTTTTTTAAATAAATTGATATTAGTTGTTAGGTTAATATGTATTTTTTTAATATTTAATGGTTGTAAGTTTATAATTAATGTTAATAAATTTTTTAATATAGAATCATTCAAGTTTATTGTTTGTTAATTTTATTTTTAAATAAAAACAAATTTTCATGAATATTTTTAGTCATTATATTTAAAATTATAAATACTATGACGTTATCTCAAATAATTACCACAGTAGATTTTTTTTTGTAATCATCACCTTTCAAAGAGAATTAAAAAATCACATGTTTTTATAGTTGCTTTCGATTAATATTTCAACAATGCAGATAATTATAACTATAACATCACAAATTATTATGATTATAATTTCTTTTGTAACCCCAATAATTACGTATACATTTACAAAATATATCACATAGCTTTTAAATAAAATACAAAATAAATAAATATGTAATTTAAAAAATAACTTATAATTAGTTATAAGTAGAGTTTTAAATGTTTGTATTTTTATTTTATTTTTTATGTTATTTAATTTGTTTGCTGTATTTCTGTTTAAGTTTGTTTGTTTGTGATCTTGTTGGTGTGGGTGTATACTGATTTTAGGCATACATAACATCACAATTTAAATGAGTTGAGTGTCCATATATTATTTTGTTTAAATTAAAATTATTGTCCAATTTAATGATGATTTATTTGTTTTTGCAAATATTACTAACTTAATAAGCACTTTGAAATTTATTTTTAATGTATTTTTATAATATTGAATTGTTGGATATTATAACTTGGTTGAAAGAATACTATAACTTCTTTTTAATGAACATGTGTAATCTATTGTAACATCATAAATAACTAATCATTTTTTTAACCATTATTATTGATGATATAAATGGAAGTGACAAACATTCATAATTACCTTAAAGTTCTCTCTCTCTCTCTCTCTCTCTCTCTCTCTCTCTATATATATATATATATATATAAACCAACTATGGTGGTACTCTTTTTTTTGGCAAGAATAATTTTTTAATATTTTTGAAAAATATATTAGAAAATCTTCATCATAAATTGAAAGAAAATACATGTTTATGTTTGAATTTCGAATAGGAGTTGTTTTTAGTGAGACTTTTTAGAAATTTCGGTGCGAGAACACTGTGGAAAATTTTGTAGTGAAATCTTAATCTGTGTTATTTAAACTTTTTTTTTGAAGCACCCTAGAAAACCCCTAGATTTAATATAGAAAATAAAATTAATTTTTTCCCAAAATATTATAAATCAAGATATATTTCAAAAATACCATGGTGAATCTTCATCTTTTATTTTACATTTATGTTAAAGTTAATAAAAAATAGTTTGGAAAGATATCCTAGTATTTAGAGTATATAAGTATAGTTGTTTATTTATATTTTAATTTATATATATTACTTTTAAAGAGTATACATTTTCAAAATATAAATAACTATGATGCAATTATACCATTTTTAATATATATCGCAAATAATTATACAAATGACCATGACAATATCACAAATGATTTTTGGAAAGCACCATCATTTAAGGTACATTTAAGAATTGAAAGTTTTCATAACTGCATTTAATTAATAGAAATAATAATAAAATTACAGGAAACTATAATCATGTCCCAGATCAAGATGACTCTTCATACAAACAACATGCAACCACTCATGCTGACGTGACTTTGTGCATTAATGGCTTGGGAAGGGTAACGATCCCATTCAGGTTCTCGTGTTGAGTATATTCAATGTACAAGTGAAGGTTCCACTCACGTGACACCTAAGCACTCTAATCATGCTCAAGACATGACATATTGTCTTACTCTCCAAGAAAACAATCATTCTTATGTTAACTATGCTCTAAAAGTTGTGTATATCTTCCATATCTATTGGTGTCTCCAACACAGTTCCATCACCCTTATCAACCTGAAAAATTGGTATTTGGATTCCTTGCTAGCCTCAATTAGAGGTATCTATTAGTCTCTCCAGTACATAGCTCCATCATCCTTGTCAGCCTCA
Organism: Pinus taeda; assembly: GCA_000404065.3. NCBI lineage: Eukaryota > Viridiplantae > Streptophyta > Pinopsida > Pinales > Pinaceae > Pinus > Pinus taeda. The sequence goes on along the minus strand of APFE030620365.1, from coordinate 15,925 downwards.
AAAATTGGTATTTGGATTCCTTGCTAGTCTCAATTAGAGATTGTGATCACCTCTATCTATTTCTCAACATTGCTAGTGTTTATCTTTTTTATGTTTTCTCTTGGGTTGCCTTTGCTAGTTATTCTTTTGCATCCTCATGGACCTTCTTGGTCTCTATTGTCCTCCTTTGCTACATTTGTTGGGCATCAGAGGCTAAGGAACATATAGAAATCCTCTCACCAGTGCATCCATGTGTTAGAGCCTAGATTTACCTCTGGCTAAAAAGGTAAGCTTCTAGGTCCATATCAAACCATGCTCAGCCTTGTAGCTAGCTCTATGAGGACACGAGAGGGCTCCCTCTGAGTCAATCTCAACAAAGGACAATCGATGGGGCTTGAGATGACTGAAATAGCTGCTAATATTAGGCTAGGTACGAAGTGCAAGGATGTAATTTGAGTTTTTTGGGGGTTTTGTGTTGGAAAACGGGAAAGGCAAGTTTGGGTCCGGGGATGAGGCCTAGTTTTTATAGAGTTCTGATTTGGGCAAGGAAGGCAATTGCTTTGATGCTTTAGATCAAATGAATGGATGGATCAGACTGGTGAGGAGCTAAGGAGGGAAAGAGAGTCTCAAGAGTCCTCCTCAAATAGATAAAAACATTGAAAATTAAACAAAATTTCAAGGCAGAGCGCAGCAGTCCAATGAATTCTACCTTAATCACTCATTTGTTTAAGTTTAGATGAAATGAGAAGGGAAAATAATATACATAAACATCAATGAACCTAAAATTACGTAGAGAAAAACACCATCAAAACACAGAGCCACATGGATCCTAACAAGTGCTGTAAAACCCCGGTCTTTCCTTTGCCAGAATTGCAGAGATAGAATGTACAATGATGTGCCAAGCAATCCCAAGTGTCCAACCATGTTAATGACTAAAAAACAACATAATATAGACAAACATAGCTCTTGCTTGCCTTTGGGGTCGAGATCACATGTTTAGGAGCTGATCCAACTCATCCTAAACTAAGAACTAGAATCTAGGCATCATAACAACTTGCCACTATAAACAAGGAAACTGATTCATTCAGTTTCTAACAACCTCCAAACTGATGAATCTACCTATACAAGTAAAAATATAGCATATTTACACCATGATCTGTCAATGTTCATCAAAATACATCATAAATTTACCATTAGGAGAGTGAAAAAGTCCAACTAGGCAAAACTGGGCAAAAAACAAAGCAAAAATGAGTCAAACAGGCAAATTTTCCTCTATGCGTCGCGCTTGATTCTCCATGCGTCATGCCACTTTGGAGCTGAATTTGAGGTCCTTCCTACAATCCCAATTGAGCTCATAATAACTCGTTGGAAAGCCCTATCTGTCTACTTTCCAACCCAAGTGGAATTTTTCAATTTTGCCTCCATTGGCCCCTCCAAAATCCCAATCTCCCAAGACTGCTTCCTATGTGTCAAAATATGGGTAGTGAGGTCATTTTTTGAGTGTTTTTTGACCTTTTGAGAGCTCAAAACCTCCTCAAATTTCTTGGCCATGGGCAAGCAAGCATAAATTTTGATGAAAATTCCAGAAATGTAAAATTTTTGTGACTTGGGGCCCTCTAGCAAAAGCCAGCGCTAGGTGGTGCGGCGCATAGGGAGGAAAAACCTGTTTTTTAGTGCAAAAAAATTTCGAAATGAAAAAAATTGCTCCAAATTTCTTAAAATTTGTGTTGGACCTTGTCTATCAAGAGCTATGATGAGCCAAGGAAGCCTCGGCTAATTTCCGGAGTCGATGATGCTCCTTTCGCCTCTTTTGCCTTTTGGATGCCTTCCATAGTTTTGCCTTTAAATTCCTTATTCCTGCCTTGCAAACCTTGTTCCGTGCTATGTAGTGAAAAGCCATGTGTCTCAACAATGTTTTGTCTCTACCATCCTTGTCCAGTAGTCTCTCCAAAAGGATGTTGACTCTCTCGAGCCAAGACTCTCGGTCGGCATTGATCTCCTACTCAAGTGAAGTAAACTCCACCCTCCTCCTTTGGGCAGCTTGGTGATTCTCGAATATGTTTGCCACCTCTATGAGGCCTCCTGGGTGCATGTCTTTCTGCAGGTGAATCACTTTGAGTCTCCACTTCATAATCAGATGAAGGATTAGATACCATAACTGCTGATAGACAAATTGGCTTGAAGAAACAGGTGCTAATGTGTCAAACTGTGGTATACTGTTTTTATGATGTGTTTGATCTCTGTCACCAAGCGGAAAACTGAAACAAGGGAATTTTAGGAGAGGGTAAAACTAGTGGGATTAAGGACTATTGGGATAGATGTTTTTAGGGAAACATGGGAGGGTTTGGGGGTTTTATGTATAGGGTTAGGAATTTTTGTGTAGGGTTAGGGTTTGAGGTTTTGGATTCGAGAATTTGGGAAAAAGAATTTGGGAGAAGGAATTATTGAACCTAGGGGGGTAGGGAAACTTAGGGAATCATGAAAACAAGGAAGAAATGCGATGGAGGAGTGAATTTGGTGACAAAACAATGATTTTGAAACCCTAGCAGCAAATTTCCTTGAGGTATTTTAAAAGGTAGGGTTTGATTTTCTTATTGGACAACCACCATAAATTGAATGGAAAACTCCTTTACTAGCATTGGTGAGAGCTTAACTTACTTATGGAATGAATAATTTGCAATTTTGGAGCTTCTTTGGAGGAAATTTTTAATGGATTTCAGGCTTTTATGCCTAATACGCCGCGCCAGTGTATTTTTTGCACTATGGAGGGTACCCCAATGTGTCGCGCCATATCTATGCATAGCGCCTTTTTGCAAGAAACTTTTGGAGGCCTTCTTGATGCCAAAATTGGGCACATGATAGCTCGTTGCAACGGTCTTTGAGTCTACTTTCTAACGTAGCGGGAATTTTTCAATTTGGAGTTCATTTGCTCTACCAAAAAGAAAATCTCCCAAAACTGGTCAAAATGTGCCAAATGAGGTTGTCTCAAGGAAAAGTGTTGTTGTAGTCAACATTGGAAGATGTTCCTAAACTCCAAATTGAGCTCATGATAGCTCATTGGAAAGCCCGTTTTGTCTAGTTATCATTGGACTCATCAAGAAAGACATTTGGCCAACCAAGCTAGGAGAAAACATGAATTTCCCAAGGTCACTTCAGAGGTGCATCAATTCTCCCGAGGCAGCTGTATTTTTGACATTTCTCCAAGACCACGACACTTGTGTACAAAGTGAAGGAGGTTGTTCTTCCTTGTCCTATTTTGGAAAAAAATTTCTCTCAATTTTACCAAATTCATATTTTATTTCTCAGAAGCATCATTTGAGTGAAACCTATCCCGATGTGTGGAACAGGGGATTTGTCAAAATGAAACGAAATGAAGAGGATAGGGGGCTTCTAAATTCTTGAGGAAATTTTGAGAAGTAGGGAGGGATGTTAGGAAATAGGGGAAAGTGCAATTTCAGAGATTGAGTGAGGGGAAGGAGTCCAAAAAGTCTAAAGCCAGGCCTAGCCTAGAAAATAGGTTTGTAGTAAGAAACTAGGGTTTGTGCGAAAATGAGGAATTTGGGGGATCGCAGTGATGGGAAGTGTTTAATAAGGTACATTAAGTATAGGGGAAGGTGTATGAACATCAAGATACAAGTTTTGCTGATGATTTGACCATCCAAGAGAAATTGCCTTCAAAACCCTAGGAGAGGGAAACGAATATTGCCTAGGCACAACTGAAGCATGGACAAGGTGTAAAATGAACCATTGTAACTTGAAATGATGAAAACCCTCTGAGTGATGGTACAGTCAGTTGAATGGTGACACGGAATGACATTTGGGCAACTTTGAAAGGAGTGAAATCAAGCCCTAGACCTAATGCCTAGTGACCAAATTTTGGTTGAAGACTAACTGAAATGACAAAATTTAACCTTGACACCTTAAAATCACTTTGTAAGAGCATGTTTGATCACTGGAGGAAGGCTGCAAACACTGACACTAACACCATGGTTCATGCAAGAGCACATACTCAACATGGAAGACGTGGATGTGGTTGTGCCCAACCTCCCACAATGTGGCATGCTCCATGCATGCAGTAATATGATGTGGGCATGCCTCAACAAATATTTCTCTAAATTGCTACTTCTTAGCTCATAGACACACTCCATCAAATCATCTTACACAATGATGGTACTCTCTGTCACTTTTTCCTGCCTACAATAGTTGCCATTGATTTCATGTGACCTTAACCTATTCTTTTCTAATTTAATCGGTTGTCGACCTAACCTTTGCTTCCATATCAGAGATCCACTCATCATAAATTTTATTAACAAAATGCTATGCTATCACTAAATTTCGATGCCTTCGGTTCCTTCTTTCTTAGCCCCTTTTCTCATTTCCCTTCCATGGGACCATATGTTGTGGCTGATGACTTTATTCTCCTCTTTGCAACAATATTGTTTCCTCCATATCGTAGCTTGCATTAGAAATATTTTATGAGCTCTCGAGGTTTTGAGCTCCTTTTGCTTGGCCCTCTCTTGTTTTACACCATGGAACCAAGAGGTGTGACCAATGACTTAACTCTATGGTGCTAAGGTGTCTAGATCCCACACAGGGGTATCTTCCTACGTTGACTTGTCTTGCCCTTGGTTCTTCTTTTTCTACATTCAGATGCCACCATACATCGAGGCTCCGTATATAGGGACTTCCTTCATATTTGAATTTTGGAGGAGTTTAGAAATTCTAACCTCCTAAATAATTCACAGTACTTGGGTGATAAGCCTTCTCTGTGCCCATTGGTCCTTTAGAATCCATGATTAATTTCCAACAAAATATTGGATCCCCAAGGCTCATCCCCTAATCTTCCCCAACTCACAAATTTTTTCTAAAAAATTATCAAATCCCTACCATGTCCATATTCTTTTTCAAGAAAAAATTTCCATTTTTTACTAGGGAGGGTTTCTTCCCTCCAAAGAAACCCCACTATTTATCAAACACAAATTATACAATATTACCTGATTTGGTCACCCTTTTCTTTTAATTAAATATATTAATGTAAAAAACCATCTAGATTTATTCAAACACATGTTGACATATATTTTCGATTAGAATAATAAAAATAGTTTATTAGTGAAATTAAATAATATTACTCAAATTAATTTAACATATTTTTATTGAATTTTTTTTTTTTAATGTTGTGGTTCATGGACACCCTGGTCAATGGGTTGCACTACGTCCACGGAAAAATCTAGGTTGATCGACCTCGAAGGGAATCTAGCCCTGTGGCCCACTAGCAAGGCCTGACCCCAAGGGCTTTAGGGAGGTTGGACCCTGTGACCTCCCGATGGCGAGGCACTAATTTTGATAAACTGAACTAACCCTTGAGGCTAACATATTTTTATTATATTATTTGATAATTAGAATGAATTTAATAGTTAATACATTTTCCATAGACTTAGAGATTCTGTATTATTAAACTGGTATTGATATTAGTGAAATGCATGTGATGCATACATATGTACCTAACATACACCTACCTTAATATGCATGTTAATAATCATATTACAGTGGTAAGTCACTATGGGTCATTACAATAATAAACATATTAAATTGGTAAGCCACTATGGGTGATTACATAAACTATAAAACCTAAAATATATGAAACTTATACTGGAGAGTTGGAATAAAGAAACATTTGATGGAGAGTTGGTATAAAGAAACGTTTGAAGATATTTTGGAGGAGAAGAAAAAATGAAAGGGGAAGATGAAAGCCTTCCAACAAGATGTCCTCATCAATTGAGGGAAAAAAAACCCTCATTTAGGCTAAGATGGATGTGTTACCCGATCTCAAGGAACAAAACAAACATGAAGAAATATTGTGAAAGAAAATCTCAATAATCCAACTGCTCAAGGAAAGGAAGAAAAACAATAACTTTTTGCATAAATCCATCCTACATCATCACCACTTTAAATAATATCTCATGAAAAGGAGAGAATAGGAAAACGCTAGAACTCAGTGAGTAGATCTCTCACGAACTACTTCAGTACTTCAAACACATTATGAACAAAGTAGATATTGATAAGGAGGAAGCAAAAACATAAGTCAATACCAACATCACTTCCATAGGAACTGCAGAACGAAAAATGAAATAAGGAGCTCTCGTGAGAAATCACACATGAAAAGGTTGAGGAGACTATAAGAACGATTCCATCCAACAAGGTTCCAGGACCAAATGGTTTCACTATTGAATTCTTTCAATCACATTGACAAATAATTGAGATGGATGTTAGGAAACCAACATAAGAATCTCAACAAGAAAAATCTATTATGATACCTTTAGATATCGTCTGTCTCATCTTGATTCCAAAAAATGAGAAAGATGAACTCCTCATTAAATACAAAATGATTTCCTTATGCGATTTGTGTGTGTAAAATATGGAACAAGATCATTGCGAATCGTATGAAGTATTTCCTCCCTCAAATGATATCTCTCAAAAATACCATATTTGTAGTAATAATACAAATCTTGGATAGAACAATGGTAGTCCATGAAGTAATTAATTATCTAAAGGTTATCACAAGCATAATGTTAGCATTCTTATATAAGTAAAAGACAATTTCTATAAAATATCATTTTGGAGGAAAAGTTCATGAAAATGCTTCTTGTAGTCGATATTCCCTAGTTGAGTGTCTAATATAATGCTCAACAAACAAGACACTAGCAACTTAGTAAGTAATAGTTAGGATTAAATACAAACTAGTGATTCGTGAGTTAGGATCCATGTAGTGTTACATAACCAGATCACAAAATCAAAAGAAAAGATAGATCATTGACTTGAAAATAAGCCTCTTCCAGGGGGAAAGTCCTTTTACATCACATAAATGGACAAAGATTCAAATGATAGGACCTCCTTGCTATTTATAAGATTCTAAGAGTTCACAATATAATTAGGGCGTACATAACAATAAATATGTTCAATGGCCTCATACCTTTAAGATGGACATGTCATTAGAAACAAAATCTAGTTACTAGGACAAAATTATCCTTGATATTAAGCAAACAACACCAACTAAACAAGGATAACAAAAATCATAAAACAAATAATGCACAAGGATTTTTCATAAAACATCAATTTATAATTGATCAACAATTGTATATTTATTGTACATTAAATTGGTTAACATCAATTTATAATTGGTCATCAATTGTATATTTATTGTACATTAAATTGGTTACAGTGGGAAACAAATCATGATGATATTTATCGAAGTGGTGTTAATTAAAAACAAACTTATGACTTTTAAGTGTTTATTTAATAATGATGTTTACAAGAACTTTTTAATCATTATTATTTGTGATATTGTCATGGTCATTTGGATGCTTAATGGTTATATATAGTATATTTTTAAAATGCTATGGTCCTTATCATTTATTTATATTTTGAAATATATATTAGTAGATAATGTGTTATTATTATGTGTATGGTTAAGACATATATTAAAAGCAATTATAAAAACTTGTATTTTTTAAATGTATTTTAAATGGCGATGTTCCCAAAAGATTATTGTGGTATTGTCATGGTTATTTGTATTATTTTAGTTATTTGTGATATATTTTTAAAATACTATAAGGGTTTCATGTCATACTTATGTTTTGAAATATATGTTTTAGAAATATATATCCGCTAATGATAATTGTTAAAAATCAATGTACAAATGATTAAGTTTACAAATAATTCATGACTATAGTACTTATGATGTTATCGTTATATGTATAGTTGAAATATCTATTAAGTAAATGCAAATATGAAAGCCTAATTCATGATGATGGTTACTTATGATGTTATTATTATATGTATAGTTGAAATATCTATTAATTAATTGCAAATATGAAAGCTTGTGATCTTTAGTGTATATATATTTACTTGTGATATATTTTAAAAATATTATGATTGTCTAATATTTATTTATGTTTTTGAAATATATGTTGGGTGATAATACTTGTTAGAAAACATAAATATTAATTCAAATAGAAATAATGAACAACACTTATATATTTGAAAAATAAATATATGATTTGGAAAGTTAATTTTGTTAAATTTAACATAAATATAAAAAGTGAAAATAAATATTTGAACTTCATAGTTATGTTTTGAAATGAATATGATTGATAATAATAGTAAAACTCATATATTTTTGTAAATTGAATATAAAAAAGTGAATAATATGATATTGAATTATAATTTTTACATATGTTTTGAAATGAATATGTTTGATAATAATTGCAAAACAGATATATTTTAGTAAATTGAATATAAACAGGTGAAGAAGATGACACTGAATTATAATTTTTACATTGATATTGGCCAAAATCATTATCAATCACTTAATAAAAAATAAAAATAGAAATATTTAATATTATATCATCTAAAATGATCTTGACTAGTCAATTTTAAAAACATATTTTTTTCAATTTATGCTAGTTTTGCTTTATATTTTTTAAATATATTAAATAATTGTTATAGATAAAATTCACGATCATAGTCATTTGTGTTGTTGAAACACATATTATTTTAGTTTAATTATGAAAATATGTGAGTTTCAAATATATATTGTAGTTAAAAAAAATCATAAGTTTTAGTGGTACTATAATAATAAAAAATATTGATTAAAAAAACAATGTGATATTATTGTTCTTTAAACAAATGATAAACTCCAAGAAAACTATGAAATATCAATTAAGAAATGCTTTAAAAATAGATTTAAAGGCAATTATTAAACAAATAGTGTTGGTAAAACAAATCAAATTTTATTCAATTGAACATCAATTTATTGTAAACAAGTTATTATACAACACTCCAATAATTTTACAAGTGAATATTATCTACTTGTAAAATCATTGTACACTCACAAACAGGAATACAAAAAACAAAAACACACAACAAAGAAATAAAAATAAAGATAAAAATATTAATTATAGGTGTAACTAATTATAGATTAACTTCAAATTGCATATTATTTATAATATTCCATTTCTATAGATTTCTAATATATTTTTTAAATGTATATTCAAAGATTGTGCTCACAAAAAAATCCATCATAGTGATTTTTGATGTTATAATTATTTGTTTTATTGACATAGTATTTAAAAGAAATTATAAAAACTTTTAAATTTTTAAAATTTATTTGGAATGACCATGCTTATGAAATAAAAAATCATGGTTGTGAGATATCATCATAGTTTTTATAATTTTAAAATTATTCAAGAAAAAATGATTTTATATAATTAAAAAATGTAACAAATCATAAATTCTAACAACTTTATCACATAAATTTTCATTAGCATTAATTATAACCTTACAACCATTAAATTAAAAAAATCCAAATTATTGCCACAAAATATTGAATTTATTGGAACAAATTATCATTATTTTAAATTATTATTACATTCCACAACACAAAGTATAAGTTTGTTTTAACAAACAAATAAAGGCATAATTGAAAACAAGAATCCTCAAGTAACAATAATCACAAAAGGCATTCTTCATAGATAGCCATGGGCATAGCTATCTTGAAGGCTTGAGAGGTGGTAAGCCCCCCTTAAAAAGAAAGGAAATACTGATTTCATTCATATGGTGTTTGAGTGTTTACAAATAATGATGTAATTTACAAAGAAAACAGAAATAATAAATTGAATCATCTTCATCTTCCATAACCTTGTCAACGCACTTTAAAAATTTAAATCAATAATTGCCTAGTATAATAATTAGAAAACATTTTATTATTTTAATTTTGAAAAAAAAAATTTAAATTAAGAAAAACAACACCAACAATGATAAGAAAGGATTAAGCACAGTGAGGTGAAAAACAAAACAACCAAAATTCTACTTCCTGTCATTTAAATAATAATAACAATAACCAGAATCTAAAGGACAAGGGATGGCAAATGATTCTAAGAATCAAAATAAACCCCACCCTTATATTATATCACTGAAAGGACTTCTTCTCTGTTTGCTTGCTGGCTGGGTGAAGGAAGCAACGGATTCCAATTCCTTTCACTCTAAGGAGAGGCGAACCCACCCAAATATCGGTTATCAAGTAGCTAACAAGAGGAATTACAAATCCTGAACAATTGTTAGCAAACATTGAACTCTGGGGAACATTGAAAAAAGCATTGGAACCGGGGTTTATAAGATTTAACTTAAATCTGTTCCGTCTGGTCCTTCGGCACAAAACTCAAAATGATGAAATAACCTTATAAATTCAAAATGATGAAATAACCTTATATACAAAAAGAAATTGGGCTCAGGCTTACTCCCTATAGGTATAGGTTGGCTTATTTCACATCAGGATTCCGTCTTCCCAGGCCTGGATCTAGATCTGTATATCTATACTTCAAATTAAAAAAATAGGCTCCCTATATTTTTGTGCTCTGGCCATATAGTAAATCGTTTTAAAAATACGTATTTAACTCTGTAAAATTTAAATATTATCAAACAATAAATACCTCAAGTAAATAAATCTAAAATGCAAATTTACCGATAATTATATTGACATCTACAGATTGAAATATGAAAAAAAATTAACAGTCAATACCTCCTCTCCTGGGATGCTGATGCCGATCGTTTAATGCCTGCTGCACTCCTCACATATTTTCTTGGAACCCATTCCTCACATAGTTTGTCCTCTGGTCACAGAACCGGAGTCTAATAAAACCAACCTTGTCGGAAGCAGAGTCCAATAAAACAAAAATAACAAACAAGATAACATGAAAGAAATAGAACGTTAATAAGAAAACACACCAACCTTGTCGGAAGCAGAGTCCAATAAAACAAAAATAACAAACAAGATAACATGAAAGAAATAGAATGTTAATAAGAAAACACACGAGACAATAATTTAATAGCAGGTAAACATGGCCATGCTTAAACAGATGAGAAAACAGAAGGAAATTCAAATAAATAACCCCAAAAATCTAAATATCGCTGCCCCTCTTTCACCCATCTCAATCTCAAGTGAAGTCTGCTATCTAACCATCCCCATACATGTCCAGCCACTCATGCCACCAGCGCTGAGTTGCTGTTGTCAAATATCGAGCCGCCCATCCAAAATAATATCTCATCGCCTCTGCTTCACCTCTCACCAGCGGCTCATCCAAAAAAATGCAGTCCCTCAACATAGATGTCATATTTAATGATAGTGAGATTAATGCAGGTTTGTTAAGTTTTTGAGATCCGCCGCCTGACAGACTGTCATATTACGGGTAGCCGTAGGCGCGTTGTCCATTTAATTTTTTAAAAGCAACTTTACACTGATATGTACCTATGATTGTTATTAATATTTTTAAATTTTACAAATTGTGAAGTGCCTTTTCCTATTATGGCCACGCATCCATCCACCTCAATTTCCTTTCCTAGGCTATTTCGGTGAACATTATGGAGCTCATCATTTCTCTTTTGTGGGTGGCTGCTTTAATGAGACGTACGAGAGCAGATGGCAGGGACGTGTTGGGTGATTAAGGATGGGTGAAGCCTATGGGTTTCGAGTACTTCACTTCTTGCAGTTGGAGTGCGAGGATTTTTGGAATCTATGATCACATGGTGGTTCCGTAAAAGCCCACTTAAGCCCAACTTATGTCCACTTCTTCCTTTTAGCAATTTAAATTTAAACTTCCGTAGATATGTTTCCTAAGTTTATTTTTTTAAACCAACGCGACCATAATTTAGCTTTCAAAACATTTTCTAGGATTTTTAGTTCTTTCAATCTTAATCCCCTATCTAACTTAGGGATACAAAAGTTTCCACATGAAACTAGCAACCCTTTTTTTTTCTCGAAAGAAAATATCTATAAAAAGAAGTAATGAATTTGGGAATAACTTTAAGAGTAATCATGACTGGTGGCTAATACACACGAAGAGCTTGGAGGATAGGTTATATCTATAAAGTGAAGTAATGAATTTGGGAATAACTTTAAGAGTAGCTATAACTCATAGCTAATACACACAAGAGCTTGCATGATAGACTTGAGTAGGCTTAGAATACTTCCCATACTCAGATATTGAAATGCCTAACTATCAAGATTATTAGATATTCTTTGTAAAATTCCTTGCCAATAGGAAAATCTGAAGGATATCTCCACCTAAAGCACTCCATGTGTTCAGCACCGAGATTAGGTCGAAGAGTCAAACTAAATGTATTGGAACTATTCAATTGGGATTAAAGAATAACACAATTGAGGATAGATTTCACTCCCCGGTCTATCTCACCATGGGCACTATCCCATTGGCAATAAAAAAGCATAACTTGGATATTTCCACATGTATCAACATACTTGAGGCCTCCATAAAAACTTTGAGGATATATTCTAGGTTCGAGTTTCTCTCAAGATGGGCAAGAAAAGGAGAAATGTCGCCTACATTCGATTTACAAATCATTATCATAAACAGAGAGACCTTTAATGATATCTTGATAGCCATATTTCTTGGGACAATGTCGCCTACCTTCGTGATTTACAAATCACTACCATAAACTAAGAGACATTTAATGATATCACTTTGAGGATATATTCCACGTTCTAGTCTCTCTCAAGTGGGGCAAGAAAAGGAGCAATGTCCCCTATGCTCATGATTTACAAATCATTACCATAAATAGAGAGGCCTTTACTGATACCTTGATAACCATATTTCTTGAGACAATGTTGCCTACATTCTTGATTTACAAATAATTACCATAAACTAAGAGACATTTAATGATATCACTTTGAGGATATATTGTAGGTTCCAGTCTCTCTCAAAATGGGCAGGAAAAGGAGCAATGTTCCCTATGTTCCCTACGCTCATGATTTACAAATCATTACCATAAGTAGAGAGGCCTTTAATGATATCTTGATAACCATATTTCTTGAGACAATGTCATCTACATTCCCGATTTACAAATCATTACCATAAACTAAGGGACATTTAATGATATCTTGATAACCATATTTCTTGAGATATCTTTCTTTTGCTAAGATAAATAAAATGGGGGAGATATCATCCTTTGTACACAATTCATTTCACATGACACTTGTACATATCACATTTAAAAAAATAATAATTAATTCAATTAAAACCCCAAAAATGCTATAACTACTATTTTTAAGAGAAATTTCATTTTTTCATTTGTGAAAACTATCAAGAATATTCTAGAATATTTCTTGGAGATCAAATCACTACCATCCACCTAATAATCATGTATAATTAAATTAAAATTCTAGAATCCATATTCCAAAATATGAAAATAACATTAAAAAAATCATAGTTTACCAAAAATGGAAACCGTCAACAACACTATGACTAAGTCAAATTTATCATACCTATTGTAACTATCCTTATCCACAACAATATTTCAGCAAATAAAATATATATTATTTTCATTCAATTTTTGAATTTTATATATATTTCAAACTTGAATTAAGATAATACTATCACAAACACATTTATATTAATATAAATGTGGTTGATAAACCCACATATGCTTATATAGACTTATATCAACCCATTAAAATATTTAATATT
>APFE030620364.1:0-10825 GCA_000404065.3 Pinus taeda | reverse complement strand
AATACCTTGTCGACCTGAGAAATCCTCGCAAATGCTTTATGGATGTGGGGATTTCCCATTCCTTAATGGATTTAATTTTGCTACAGTCTACCTTAACTCCTTCATGAGATACAATATGACCGAGATATTCCACCTCTTGTACTCCAAAGAAACATTTGGATCCTTTTGCATATAATTATTTCTCCTCCAATAGTTGTAGCACCCTGTCAATGTGTTCAACATGATCCTTCTAGGACTTATTGCAGATTAGTATATCATCAAAAAATACTAACACAAATTTTCTAAGGACGGGTTTGAAAATGGAATTCATCAAACCTTGAAATGTAGAAGGTGCATTGGTAAGGCCAAAAGGCATTACCAAAACCTCATAGTGACCCTCATGAGTTCTAAATGTTGTTTTCAGAATGTCTTGAGTCTTCATTCTAATTTGATGATATCCTGAACGAAGCTCTAACTTGGTGAAGTAAATTGATCCATGCAATTCATCCAATAATTCATCAATGACAAGAATGGGAAACTTATCTTTAGTAGTGAGCTTGTTGAGCTCCCTATAATCCAAACACAGGCACCATGATCCATCCTTCTTGTGCACCAATACTACTGGAGTAGAGAAAGAACTTTGGCTAGGTTGAATTATACCAGCCTCAAGCATTTCTGCAACCATATGTCAATTTTCACCTTTGGGCCATAGGGATAAATCTGTACGGCCTGATGTTATGGAGGAATACTTCCTGGAATCAAATGATAGCTGACATGATCATGAAGATAGTGGGAAACCTTTGGGAGTCCTCAATAAAATTTGGAATGATTATCAAGACTTTTTGAGATCTAGAGATAGATGATTCGATGTGGGAAACATTAAGCAAGCATAATTATGCAATTTAACACTTGTTTGTTCCTTTTAGAAGCTTTGTCATATCGTTCAGAAGCTTATTTCTTTCTGGTTTTCCCTGACAATCAACCCTTAATCAACTTCCCTTCCTTCTGCATAAAAAATTCTCATGAAAAGCTCTTGAAAGTTAAAAGCTATTGTACCCAGGATTGTAACCATTGGACTCTTAGTTTATTCACACATCAACACCTCCCATTGGAATGGAAAGAATTGGGATTTTTCAATACATAATTATCAATGGATAGACTGATATTATGGCACTTCCCGGAGCAATTTATTGTTCCTCCATTTACAACCATCAATTGACACTCTGGTGCTGGATATAGGAAGAAATTCAATTCATTTGCTATCTTACAATGAATAAAATTGTGGGTACTTCCCAAATCAATCAACAATATTACCTTTTTCTTCTTGATTTTCCCTTCTATCTTGATGGTTTTAGGAGTGGTAATTCTAGCCAATGCATTACAAGAGATGGTGAGATTCAACTCTTCTTTATCTAGGCTTTATTCCTGGAGTATATCCTCTTTTTTTGACCTTTCTTTCTCCTTTTCTTCTTCCTCTTCACAATCTATGTAGAATGATTTCTTCTCTGCAAATTTATGACCTTTAGTGTATTTGTTATCACAATTGTAACAAATCCCTTTTGCTCCTTTTTCATCTAATTGTTGTGGTGTCAACCATATAGGTTGTGCAAGGCTAGGGCAACAAGACTTCCATCTTTATAGTTGTGAGTGGTATGCTTCCTGGTTGCCATAATTTAGCTTTCCATTTTTCTTGCTAACCTGAATGCCTTCTCTAATGGATTATATTCCCAAAGGTGAACATCATGTTGGATATTAGCCTTTAAAGTCCCTATGAACACATCAATCTTATGCTCCTTTGGAATATTTTTTACCCTTATGTTCAATTTTTGGAACTTCTCAATGTGCTCGATTATTGAACCCTTTTGTTTGAGACTTATCAATTAGCTAAAAAAAGTGTTTCTTTTTGTATCCTCATAATATGCTATCAATTCTTCTATAAAACTTGCCCAAGTGATAATTTGTGTAGGAGAGAAAAGCCATTGATACCATAAAAACAAATTTTGTTCCAAATATGAAGTTGCAATACATACCTTTTGTGTGTTTTGCACATTATTGAGATCGAAAAATTTCTCCATCTGTAATATCCATGTTGCGGGATCCTTGCCATCAAACTTCCTCTTATCGATTTTTGGAATATGGTGGGTCTTCGATCCAACATTGGAGTCTATGGTATCATGATTAACATTTCTTTTGTTCTCATCATGAGTTTCCTTTACTACCATTTCACCATTAGTGAGCATTTCTTGTAGCAACTTATTCAAATTTATCTCTAATTATTCCATCTTATCATCCATGCCATCAATTTTAGCGTCCATGCCATTCATCTTAACTTCCATCTTAACATCCATGCCATTCCTCTTAGCTTCCATGCCATCCATCTTAGCTTCTACGCATTTCTTTAAACAATCCATCTTAGCTTCCACACCTTTCTTTAAACCATCCATCTTAGCTTCTACATCTTTCTTTAAACCATCCATCTTAGATTTTGTTACTTTTTGTGCAAGCGACACTTGTTGCACTTGGTCTCGTAATTTTGATATATCATGTTGCATTTCTTCCTTTGTTTCATGAGTCATGCTAGAGCTTTCAGGTTGCTTACTAGGTGTTTGCATTTTATTTCCTCGAGGCATCAATTACAGATAATAATGATTTACTATGCCCTTTGAATTCCTTCAAACTAATTTTTCAAACCAAGCTTATGCAAAAATTAAAAAAACAAACTGCACACCTTTTTTCACTTTGTAGGAGATTGATATTGAATCTAATGCATCTTTGTAATTTCAGGTCATCCAGTTCTAAAATTGCAACCTATAGTAGCTCCCTGTGTTCTCTTTCCAATGCCACCAGTCTGATCCAAATTGGATTCTCCAAGGAAGACATATGCACAATCTCCCAAGATGACCTGATTATAGACCTTTCCAGAAGAATGAACTTGTATGAAGTGTCGTGTGTCATTGTTTCCACCTCTGGCTCTGAAAAATATATACAAGAAACTACAGTCCATCCTCTTTCTTTGTCTTCTTACACAATTCCAATCCGATGCTCAAAGAGAAATTTATGATGATTTCCCCAGGTCACTTGTTCAGAATGTGTTAGAGTCGGTCTAGCTATCCCTCTGTCAGAGATCAAAGCTCTTTTTTGAATTTCATGTTTAGGTGTCCCATCAGTTTCGATCAGTTATATTTCATTAGGCATGCCATAACTCTAACAAAATGGTTTGTGTCACTCATTCCCCTCATGCTTGGCGCTGCTAGTTCAGGTCTATTCATAAAAACAAATCTTCAAAAGTCATTTACAGTCCTGTTTCAAATTTCTAGGTCATAATAATAGTTGTCGGTCATTAGGTCTAGGGTTGAGTCAATTTTGTTTTGCAAAGTTTAAGAAGACTAGTAGGCCAGAGGGATGTCCTCGATAGGTGGTTACCTCAATAGGTTTTATCATTATACAGATAAATTAGGACTTCTCTTCAAAACTCTGTTTTGAAGATAAGTCGTCATCTCATTTTTGTAATAAATTTTCAAAAATTTCAGTTCTTGAATTGTCCAGGCACAACCTTGGTCTCCTTTTCCAGATCATATCACAGCTATCCCTGCAATAAATTGTCAAAGAGAATCATTATTTCAACCAAATTTAAGGCAGAAACCAAAAAGGTCAGAAGTCTATTAATCCTGAAAAAGTGTCAACGACAAAACATTACAAAATGGGTTATGGACCAAGAAAAAATCAAAAGGGAGTCTTTATAAAGATATTTAACTACATTTTTAACTCATCCCACATGCCAAGAGTGAAGAACATTGTTCCAAAGCGAAATTGTGAGTTTTTTAGGAAGTTGGAGCAGTTTCAGGGGCGCACGGCCCATCAGAGGCATGCGGCGTGTTGGGTGAGGCGCACGACGCACTGGGTTTTAAGCCCGAAATTTGCTTGGAAAGGCATCAAATCGCCTCCTCTCTGCACAAATTTGCAGGTAGGCTCATATCCATCACTTGTGCTTGACTTTTGAAAGGTTAATGTAATGGGTTCATGATATGTTTTCCTTACAAATCCAAGTGGAAAGCCCTCCTTTGTCAATGAAAAGTGCTGTAGGGTTTGAATGCAAAAAATTGTTGTAGGGTTCAAACATAGAGTGTAACCAAGGTTGTGATTTAGTCCCAATTTCCCTTTGTTTCCCATTCCCAAATTCACCATTATTTTTCCCCATTAATTCCCTCGTTAATCCTACACTATAATCCATCAAATCCTAGTCCCTCACCTATATTACAAAACACATTATCCCTACCTAACATCCCAAAACCCTAAAATCCGAGATTTTCATTTCCCTAATTCCTTGTTTTTATTTCCAAATTCCCTACTTCCCTAATGTTTTCCCTTTCCTAATATTCCCATGTGCATTTGTGTCCCCTTGGTCACAACATTTTTAGAACAAAGAACAGTTTACAGTCAATTGTGCACACAGTTTATACATCAGCACATATATTCTAGCATCTTGTTTTCAAAGTCATGTTAGAGACCGAGTCAGTCTATGAGCAGGAGTATGACAATGATTCTACACCGGAGGTAAATGTGCCAAATGTGCCACGGAGGTATCACAAAGGTGGCAAAAGTGGCCAGCATGTCAGGGAGGAGCCTACTTCTTTGGCTCAATTGCAAGCTTGCCCACTTACAATGGATTGTTTTCGGCGCCAATCATGTTTCCAATACTGTGATATGATCTCACAAACTCAGCATCATCAGGAACTAGTCCATTTATTTTTTCTACATTTACATGATGGTCATGTAAACCTTGCCGGAGTGAATTTCACCTTGTCACCAGAGATTATTTCTCAGGCCACCAGGATACCAAATTTAGGGGAGGAATGGAGCAAACGCCAGCTATTAGACAGGTTCTACTATGAGCCATAAATCAAACTCAGGTATATGAGACACTTGAGTACAGGTTTTCCTTTCAGATTCCTAAGGGATGAGTTTGCACCATTGGTGAAACTCATCATTCGATATTTCAGTTGCGAGGGAAGATTCTCGCCTCTCTATGCATACCATGCCCGTTTGTTGATGCATTTCATGAGGGTACGTATGACGAACATTCCGTACTTCATGTGTCGCAACATAGAGAGGATGGTGAAATTAGTACAAAGGAAGAGCCCAACGCATCAGCATAAGAGCATATATCATTACGTGTTGATCAAAATCATAGTGATGCATTAGTTGGCACAACAGGGCATTACTTGGGTGGCTTTCATCTCCCGTGACTACTTCTTAGAATTACAGCTGCCTCCCGAGATATTTCATGATGAGGGAGCACCTTCACACTAGCCAGACATTCCTGAGACTGAGCATATAAGTTCTCCTCCATATGTGACATACCAGCGAGGCCACAAGGCCTTATTTGCATCTACACGAGGAGTACTACCTCCCCCCCGGGGTGGAAGGGGTCTCGTTGACTTCATCAGCACAACGAGTATTATCTCCACATCATGTGGAAGGGGTCTCGCCTTCTTCTTCAGCACAAGTACAGATCCAGGATAGGGGCAAGAGGCCCATGTTTGATGAGGGTCCTTCAGGAGGTCAGGACACATATTTCATTGATGTTGATGCGAGCTCTCCTAGCTCGGAGCTAAAGGAGATCATCCGAGAGAAAAGGGCTGAGAATGACTCACTCCAAAAGAAATTTCAGATGGATAAGTGGGTGATTAACTACTTGGATCAATGCAACAAACAGCTAGAAGATGAACATACACTTTATGAGCTGCAGAAAATCCTGGAAGATCGAGAATTGGCCTGAAAGAGACCCATTGATTTGACACTGATTGATCGAGAGTCTATGCTCATCTGGGTGAACACTCATTTGGAGAAATTGTTGGTGAAGGAAAACAGAGACAAGGACATGCTTCGTCATATGAAAACTCACTATTGGGCTCGTATGCATGTTTGCAAAGCAAAAATGAAGATCCTAAAGAGGCGATTGAGCTAAGCATTAAAATGGCAGAAAAAGCCCGATCCACTGCAAATTTTGGCTGAGGCTTCATTGGTGGGGCACAAAACATGATAGAGGGTATTCACTCCAAATTTGAGCAAATTCGGAGAAATGTTTGTCATTTTGAAAATTTTGTCCTAAAAACAGGTTTTTTGGCTCAACGCGTAGCGTGTCGACGCGCGTGCTTAAGATTGGGACACTTGCTGGAAGAAAACTCTCCATTTTTGGGTTTTTCATGATGAATTATGCATGCTTAGCTATTGACAAAGCTTCTCATTAAGTTCTGGGTGACCAAAAGGATCAACAACACCATGAAAATCACCTTTCTGCCACCTTTTGCAACAGCAGGAAGTACTTCCGGCAAAATGACATTTTCAGGGGGCAAATGAGCTCCAAATTGAAAAATTCTCCTTGGGATGGATAACAGACATCCAGGAATTTCCAACCAGCTATTGTGAGCTTGATTTGGATGCTGGGAAGTGCCCCAAAAACAGGTTGAAAGGCGCACGGCGCATATGGCTCAAGCGCACGGCGCACAGGGTTTTTTGGCAAAATTTTCATCTTCAGATCAAGAAATGTAGCCAGTTTGACTAGTTTTGACTTGTGATGTGATTTTTTCACTCCTCTTGATGTAATTAATGAAACATGATGTTATTTTCACACTTAGTTACTTATTCTGAAGATTCATTCACTAAAAGGTGACAATTTAATGAATGAGTTGGTTTCCTACCTTATAGAGGCAAGTTTTTTTGACTGCCTAGATTGTAGTGCTTTGTTTAGAGTTGGTTTAAACAGCTCCTAGGATGATGAGCTCGACTTCTAGAGGCAAGGGAATGGATTGGCTTGCCTATATTATTTGTTTTCTTAGTCATTTTCAGGGTTGGACTCTTGGGAATAGCTTGACACTCTATTGTACATATTTTATCTGCATTTTTGGCAAAGGAAAGACCAGGGTTTTGTAGCACTATTTGGGATTCAGGTGGCTTTATGTGTTGATGGTGTGCTTCTTTCAGTATTTGTAATTTTTTTATGTGTATCACTTTCCTTCTCTTATCTTCTGCAATTGAAAAAATGAAGTGTTAAGGTAGAATCCATAATTTGCTATGCTCTGCCTTTAAGTTTGTTTGATTTTGCATGTTTTCATCTGTTTATGGAGAATCCTTGAAAGTTTCTTTCTCTCCTTAACTTCTCACCAGTTAGATCTAGCCATTCATTCTCTTTAAAGGCATCAAAACAATCGCCTATCTTGCCCCAAGTAGACCTCTGCAAAAATTGTGCCTCATCCCCGCACCCAAAATTGCCTTTCCCTTGAATTCAACAAAACTTCAAAAAAATCAATTTCAAAGTCCTTGTACTTCATACCTAGCCTAAAATTAGTTATCAATTCAGTCATCTCGACCTCATTGATTACCTTTTGCCGAGATTGACTCAGAGAGAGCCCTCCCATGTCCTCATAGGGCTAGCTACGAGGCTGAGTGTGGTTTGATGTAGCCTTGAGTTTTACCTTATTTCAGCCTAAGGTAGATTTGAGCGCTAACAGAATGTAATTCAGGAGTCTGCAAAAATACCAACTTCCTTAGATCATATCTCAGCAAACATTGCGTGAAAAGCTCTGAAATTGCAACCTGAGGTTCAGTGTGATTTCGTCTCAAATGGTTTTTTTTTCACTTCTAAAACATGACAGAAAAAACGTTATAGCGAAAATTCCATGATGACCTATTTGGAACAACGAAACCCTAGAATCCAAAGCTCTGATACCAAATGTTATGAAACCAGCTCACAAAAATATAGAAAAGATATATCAACACCTTAGAATTCAGCCTCTTCAAGGGGAAACCTCCTTTACATTACATAAATGAACAATTCTTGGATGATTCAAATGACAAAACCTCCTTTTTATATATAAGACTCTAAGGGTCACAATATAACCAAGCCGGAGCTAACAATAATTATATAAAGGCACAAAATAACAATAGAGGGATTCTATGGGGCACAATAATACAATATGGGGATAATAGGGGTCACAACAATATTAATAAGAGATACAACTACTATATTAATGGGGGCATCACTAGTATTATAGGGACCTAACATCTTCGGTTGTGAAAATGACAAATAATAGCATGGTTTATGTCTATAGTTTCAATAATTTTATGTATGAATGAGTAAATCATGGGAGAAAATGTCACATGTTGGACTCATCCTTAGAGAGGCAAGAGAGATTCTCATATTGGAGAGAAGTTTCCCAACTATTCATGGTTGGAGTAGCAATATTTATGGTAGAAAGACTATAAAGAATGATTGAAAGTTGAGATTTGCAATATATATTCATATAGTAAGTAGAAGTAACATTTTACCTTGTACACATGCATCTTTCTATCTAACGGGTAGTTGCTGATGTTAAGTAACCTATGAAGAGTAGTAGGCATGGTTTATGTGCAATAAGGATACTTGTACAAAGGGTAGATGTCCAATACATTATTTCATCCTAGCTTGGGATGACCAAGCCATTAAGGGTTAGGGAAATATTAGCAAGGCCTCTTAGTCCTATGTAATAAGTCATCATAATTGGTATGTGTAAATCTATATAATAAGCAGTAAAATCATATAACAAACATAATGAGTGATTGATTGGAGTGGGTGCAACTGCTCCAACAAAATAATTTATGTATAAATATGCATGAAGGCGTAATGGAAAGTTGGTTGAAATTGCTTCTCGAAAATAATTTCTTCTTTGTGCGTATTACATATGTTAATGATGTTTTTATAATGTAGATTGTTCTTGAATGTGCATTGTACATTAGGCTTACAACAATCATCATTTTTTCCAATATTTTATAATTCCTCCATGAAAGCATCAAAAAAAATATTTATAAGAAGGATCTATCGTAAATGTTGTAGATTCACATCTTTCATGTCTCTTGTAGCAATCTTCCCACAAATATTTTGGGGGAGGACCTTAAGGAACATAAAGGTGATATTTTTTATGATCCATATCGATATTCCAATTTCTAACAGAAAAAATCATGTATACAGTCACTTGTAAGCGGCATGTTTTGTGGTATGAGCATGGAGTGTGCATGCATGCTCACACACAGTTGAAATATAGTTTTAATTGTTATTAATTTATATTTGAAGAAAATTTCAATAATTTATGTATTTAATAGGAAATCTCAAATGAACAATACGTTGCCCAACCATGTGAATTGCAATGACATGTGAATTGGTGTATATAATCATTTCAAGTAATGAATGCATAAGAAAGTGGGGGCATGGAAAATGATAGTAGCTTGGAGCTATTGAATCATTGCAATTACAAATTGTTCTTCAAATTGGTGAACTTGTAATTTATTTGTGTCAACATGAGCTTACCACAATATTACATATTTTAAAAACATATATTTGTAAACATTTCAATGAAAGTAAGTAATTCTACA
Organism: Pinus taeda; assembly: GCA_000404065.3. Taxonomy (NCBI): domain Eukaryota; kingdom Viridiplantae; phylum Streptophyta; class Pinopsida; order Pinales; family Pinaceae; genus Pinus; species Pinus taeda. The sequence continues at coordinate 1,438 of APFE030620364.1, read as the reverse complement.
AGCAAATACCTATTTAAACACTTGCAACATCAAAATGAAAATACATCACATTTAAAAATCCCTCAAAAGAATTGCAAATGTAAATATTTTAATCGATACCAAACTTTTTAATACACCATGTTTGGATATGAGAATTTTCAAGTAAAGAATAAAAGTAGAATCCTTTTCACACATCCTTCATAAATATTAAAAAAAACATCAATGATGGACCTACAGGAATGGCAACTTTTAATAATGACTTTATATTGCATGGAACTAAAAATATGTTGTAACTTCATGTCTAAGAATATAACCATTTTTAAGATGCCAAACAAAGATTTTTTTCAACTACTCCTTAAGTAGTAATTGCAATGATAAAATGGCATTGGAAATTTCAACTACACAATTTGTCTCATTTTACAATGATGGCTTTTGAAATTACAATAAAACAAACATGAATAAGCATCAACATGGCATGTCATCCAATTTAGTGAATCACTACCATAACTTCTAGAATTACATGTTTAAGGTTGTTATCCATCTTTAAAATTATATAGGAAAATTCATATCTTAACTGAAAAACATAGATCACCAATACATTAAACATTGTTGTATTTGTGATTATCAGAAAAACTATGAATTAATTAATCTATTGAACTCAGATAATGTAATATTTCATGCAATTTTCCCAATGAACTAGTAAATTCAATATATAACAAATACATAGTAAATATAAGATAAATCAAATTAAATTGCCTATAATTAGTTTCAACTATTTTAATAGTGCATAGGAATCAAAATTATTACTATAGTACCCAAACCACTATAAATTAATCAAATATAACAACCAGAATTCAACATTATCCCAAAACATCTAACAACTAAAATTCAACATAGTACCAAAACATCTCAAAAGTGAAAATTGCAAATACTAAGTTGGATAAAATATTGACTTTTTTTCTACCTTAAATATATTCAGAAAGCAAGCTTTTACTCCCTAACAAATACAAAACGTAAACTAACCATTTCAAATTTTAAAAATCTAAGCATGTAATAAGGAAATAGAAAATTTATGAAACATTTGAAATTAAAAGTGTAAATTAAGTAGAGGAAGTGTTGAATATCAAAAAGTATGTGTAATGAAACGAATTTCAATATTGACATAAAAAATAATATCATAAAAGTTGTTTTTAGTATAGGCCTCCAAAATCATACCAGATGAGAAAGAAGTTGAAATACCAGAGTGGCACACAAAAATGAAATGTATGAAACATGTTTCAAATTTTGGTAATATCTAATCATTAAATGTAATCGAAAACCCACAGAAGTCATCACATAGATTTGAACATCATATATTCTTAGCGTGCATGATTTACGTACGGGTTAATGTGATTCTAAGCATCGATTCTCTTCACATAAAGAGATTGTGTATGAAAATTTATAAAGCCTATTTTTTTTT
>APFE030620358.1:169981-191275 GCA_000404065.3 Pinus taeda | reverse complement strand
CATCAATAGAACTTATCCTTCTCCTTGCACTCAGGTTCCTTCTTTATTCAGATCCAGATCTGCACCATAACCCAATCAGAGTATTCTAGATCTAGCACTTTATTAGATATTCAATAACAATTCAAATGATTGCTTTGCCAAATGATCTCCTTCCCCTTTTATAGTCTTAGGCCTTTCACAATACCACGGTCCAAAACCATAATAACACAATACCATGAACCCAATACTTGGGATCAACACTTTTAGATGCAATACCATGGACCAAAACCATAGGATCAAAAAACTGTCGGACCAATACCATGAAGCAACCATGAAAGTGAGTGAACTTTTCTCCACATGAAATAAACTTTTTCTCCTCATAAAAGTGCGTGAAATTTTCTCCACATGAAATAAATTTTTCTCCACATAAAAGTGCATGATTTTATTTTTTTTTCTACATGAAATAAACTTTTCTCCGCATAAAAGTGTGTGAACTTTTTCTCCACATGAAATTAACTTTTCTCCGCATAAAAGTGCGTGAAATTTTCTCTACATGAAATAAACTTTTATCTTCATGAAAGTGTGTGAACTTTGCTGCACTATAATTTATCATCTGAGATGAGTGGGTTGCCATCAAGTACAACATATATATCATAATGCCAACATAACTTGCAAACCAAGAAAGAAATTAAGCTCACCCAACATTAACATCTCAAATTTATTTTGCATTTCTTGTGCAAAATTTTGGCCCATCTTCTCCAAATTGCTTCCAAAAATAATATCATTTACATAGACAACAATTATTAGAAAATGATCACCTTCAAATTTCATATATAAATTATCATCCATGGATCTCTTTTTAAAGCCTTTCTATTGTAGATTTTTGTCTATCTTTGCATACCATGCTCTTGGAGCTTGTTTCAGGCCATAAATAGCCTTTTTCTACGTGCACACTAGATTCTCATCATCACCTAATAAGAAACCTTCAAGCTGCTCTATATAAACTTCCTCTTCTAGATCACCATTCAAGAAAGTCGATTTTACATCCATTTGATAAATTTTACTTTTATTGTAGCATGCAAAGGCCAAAAACGTTCTTATAGCATCTAATCTAGCTACATGTGCAAAATTTTAATGAAATTAATACTTTCTACTTGAGCATCCCCTTTGCACACAAGCCTTGCTTTGTTTCTTACCACTTTTCCTTCTTCATCTAGCTTGTTCTTGAACACCCACTTGATTCCAATGTCATTTTTATCGTTTGGCCTTGGTACAAGCTCCCATTTGGTGTTCTTATCAATCTATTCTAATTCTTCATTCATTTCTTTGACCCAAAATTGATCTTCTTTAGCCTCATTGAAGCTTTTGGGATCTACTTGAGACAAAAGTGCAAAAATGTGCTTGATTGAAACTATGCAACAACTTTCTCCTTGTTTGCACTCCAAGATATTTTCTTCCAAGAATTTTACTTTCCAAGTTATTATTTTTAATGTGACTTGGTGGATCCTTCTTTGTAGCGAAGGTCTTTCTCTCTTCTTCCTCTTGTTTAGAAAATTCTTGTTTCTCATATTCTATCAAATGACGATCAGTTGCAACATCTTGGGAATGATTAGATTTAGGAAAATTTTCATCAACAAAAATATCAATACCTTCGATTACCTTTTTAATTCTCTTGTTGTGGTGTTTGTATCCCTTGATATTGAAGGAATAGCTAAGGAATATGCCCTCATCATCTCTTGGTTCAATCTTTCCAAGCTTGTCTTCAGTCTTCTCTATGTAGCATTTGCTCCCAAATATTTTCAAGCGGTAAACTTTTGATGGTATTCCTTTCCAAAAATCATATGGAATTTTATCACTGTTACGCCTAAGAAGAACTCTATTGGCCAAATATATTTTTGTTTGAGTTACATCTACCCAAAAACTATTTGTTATAGCAACTTCATCCAACATAGTTTGTGTTATATCTTGGACCAACCCATCTTCCCTCTCCACTACACCATTTTGTTGTGGTGTTCTAGTTATGGAGTATTTTCTCTTAATCCCATGCTCCTAACCAAAATATTCAAATTATTTGGAGATGTACTCACCTCCTCTATCATATCTAAGACACTTTATCTTCAAATCAATCTAACTTTCAACAAGTGCCTTAAAATACTTAAACTTATTGAATTCTTCTAATTTTTCTTTCATTAGGATGATCCATGTGGCTCTACTGAAGTCATCAACAAATAATATGAAATATCGCTCACCTCTTGGACTTTGATTCCTTGTAGGGCCACATACATATACATGCATTAGTTCCAATGATATGCTTGTGGTGAAATCCTTGGATTTGAAATTCACTCTTGTTTGTTTCCCAAATTGGCATGATTTGCATGTTGTGTTATCTAGTTTCACCAACCTTATTAATCATCTAATTTCTCCATTCTTGCTAATTTTAACTAAATTATGAAAATTAACATGATCTAATCTTTTATTCCATAGCCAATATTCTTCTATTTTTCTCACGCAGCAGTTGTATCTAGTGTCATAAAAAATATACATGTTGTTGTCACTTCTAGTGGGATTTGCCACTATCTTTTGTGATTTATCATTTCTAATTCCACACTGTGTATATTTGAAAATCACCTCATGTCCATTATCACAGATCAGACTCACATTGAGGATATTATGATTCAAGCCATCAACATAAAGCACATTTTGAGCTTTGTTCTTCTTGTCAAATATAATTGTTCCTTTGCCTCTTATGGGAACTGTTGCATCATTTCCAAAATTGACATTTCCCTTTTCATATTCTCTTATTTGCATAATTTTTCTCTCATCACCAGTCATGTGCTTGAAGCATCCACTATCAATCATCCATTTCTCATGCTGATCATGAGCTAGTAAAGAAAGATCACAAATTTCTTCCTTTTTCTTCCATATTTCCTCAACTTTCTACTCATTAGATTTCTCTTGAGTGTGTTGCATGAAGGAATTTAGAAGGCTAGATCTACATTTACTAGATTTGTGACCAAAGTTATTGCATTTGAAATACTCGATCTCATTCATTAGTGGAGAAAAAGAACTATTTCCATTTTCATGCAAAATATTTGGACCTTGAGCAGCTCTTGATCTATAAAAATTTATTCTAGTAAACATCTTTAACTTACAATTTATGGCTTTGTGTCCAAAATTGTTACATATAAAAGAATACCCATAAAATACTGTAGGATACCTAACTTTTTGCTGCCATGATGGAGGAGAAAAATTTCAGGATCTTGCTTACTTCACTTGTTGATTTTATGGTTTGATTTCAACTCCATTATTTTGCTCACTCTTGCTAGTTGCAACAAAATTTGCTTCATTTTATTTTCCTTTCAATGCATCTACATAACTGGTACTTGAATGATCTTTGAAATTTTGAAGGGAAGGCTTAAACCCCAAACCATTTTTTTCCTCTAATGATCTTTGCATGTTGAGGATATTTTGCAAGGTTTTAGATCCCCTGACAAATTTACGATTTAGGCATGATTTAGTTTCTGCTTTTTGATAGATTGGCCCTTAATACAACAATTTCTTCCTCAAGTTTGTGAGAAATCCCTTTAGATTCTTCTAGTTGATTGATAAGCACATTCTTCTTCATTTTCGTTTCTTCTAATTATCTCTTTAAGCATATGATGTCTTCTTCATGAGTGAATGCAATGGGAGCCCCTCCAATATTCTACTCCAAATATTCATTTTCATTCTCAAACTTAGCCAAATTATTTGTTAAACCACAATTTATTGCAACAAATTTTATTTGAATTTATCAAGCTCATCTAAGTGGATATTAAAATAATTATCAACCAAACAGGGTTTATTCCCATTTAGTTTGTGTATTTTCTCCTTCATGAGCTTGTTTTTATTTCTAGCTTCTCTTAGATCATCAAGTGCAACAATGAGCTCACCTTCATAATCAATTTCTCCATCCTCAAGATCTTATTCATCTTTGGAATCAAGGGCTAGAAGAACACATTTATTATTATCTTCTTCTTATGATGAAGATTTCTCACTACTTTGATTTGGGACATCACCTTCTTATTTGGATTAGTAACTCCTTCTCTTTTGAGCTTTATCTTTTCGATTTTTTTGGTTTTATCCTTGCTCTTAATATCTTTATTATTTTCCTTCTTTTTATTTATTTTGAGTGGAAATTTTCCAGAAACATAACCAACTTATCCACATTAAAAACACTTGAAAGGAAGATATCCTTTGTACTTTCCAGTACCTCTCCTTAATTTATTGGAAAACTGAGCAAAGTCTTCATCAGATTCACTACTAGAGTATTCTTCTTCTTCCTTGATTTTATTTGAAAGCTTCTTGAGCTTTTTGGAAACATCCTTGACCTTCTTGGAGGCATTGAATGCAACTTCACTGTATTCATATTTCTACATAGTGAGTGTGCTCAAATTAGACATTTCTTCAATAGCAGAAACCTTGGGGTTAAATCTTGCTAGTAAATACCTCAATATTTTCTAATTAATCAATTCATATTAAAATTTTAAATCTATTATCTTGATAAGATTGGTCATTGTTTCCACTCTTTTGAAATATTCTACAATAGTTTCACCTTCCTTGATTCTAAAGTTCTCAAACCTCATCCTTTAGGTTTTGAGCTTTTCTTTCTTCACCTTCTTATCACCTTCATAGTTATTCTCAAGTTTGTCCTAAAATTCTTTGGTTGATTTAGAATGCATGAATTTTATTAGCTCACTCTCACTAAGTGCTGCAATAATGGCATTTTTGGCTTTTGAATTGTTTTGAAAAATCTTCTTTCCATCAGGGTGTGAAGGAAGAACATCAAGAAGAGTATAATCAATCAAAAAAATAGAGAAAACATCAAAACCCAAACTCATGAGATGACCTTCCTTTCTCATCCTCCATAGATTATAGTTCTCACCATCAAAAATTGGAAATTTCACATCATAGCTACCCATTGTCCCTTCTCGTATTCTCCTCTTAGTAGTGAAGTTGTAGTAAAGGAGCTGGACATGATACCAATTATTAGACAAAAGTAATACTTAGAGGGAGGGTGAATTAGTATTACGAAAATACAAAAAATATTTCTACAAATAAAACTTATTCAGAAATCAAATTCAGAAAGATACATCAATATTGTGCACATGAGAAACAAAAGCAATCATCACATCTAGACACTTTGATTCTAGGTGGAAAACCCCCCTCCAGGGAAAAGACCCACTGAACTATTTGTTTATTATTCTTATTATCTATTGCTTCAAAATATTCTCATTTACATTATATTAGCTAGCCATCGCTAGAAATGGAGCACCAACCCCTTGACTGAAATGAGAAATGTTGGCGACAACCAACTTGGAGCACCCAGTCCTATAATAGACAATTAACACGCACTTAGCCTGAAACCCCCACTACAAGTATAAAAAAAATTGCAATAATATAATGTAACTAAGAATTGAAAACACTGCTTCATAAACAAGCTAGAAAGAAATAAGAACAATCATGCAGCCCCAAATCCACACTCCAAATGAGAGAATAATTCTCTCAACACACACTCTCCAATTTGATCTTCAATCTCTACATAAAACTCTCAAAAACATAGTTGAAAGATAATTTTGAAGAACACATTACAATTTTGAAACTCTAAACTCACTCCTATAGTCATTGGTTTGTGCACTTTCTCTACATGCACACTCACTCACTGACATTGCTAGAGAACCAACCAAATGATCAATGTTCCTTCTAATATTTGTAGAATCTAGAGATGGTTAAGTCAATAAATTTTTCAGATGATGGAGCTCACACAAAACCTTTTCACACACTTCAGAAATGATTGAGATTGGCATCTTGACCATAACAATCCACTCCTTCCACTAGCCCTTTGGTGATTTCAGCTTTAACCACCATATAGAGGTCCCATGACTTATTTCAACCTTTTTCTCAAAAATTTTGACAATAATTTCTACCAAAAATCAACTCAATTCCAAAGGAGCATGAGAAATCCAGAGAAAAACTTATAAATCCTCTCAGTCCCATGCACATGCCTGGAAAAAATCAACTAGAAGAGGTGGTCACTCACATGGGTTTGTCCTCCAAGCGACTGGACTATTTCAATTGCTCTAATACGCCTCCATCCATGTCAATAGAGTAAAACGTGGGTTGAAACAAGATATCCAACCCTCAAACTTGAAACAGAGCTTTAAGGGAGTGAAATGACCTATAAACCATCCTTTTAAACTAATTTTGACATCAGGAACCCAGTTTCATAAATTCAACAAGACATCAGACATATCACCAACTAGACCTCTAGTACAAGTGTAGCTCAGCTTCAGATGAGGCCTTGTCCCCTCATGACACCTCTCCTACGGACCTTCTGAGACTTATGACATCATTTTACATCAGTATGACCACCTTTAATAGGTATACAACAGATTCAAGACTTGACATATAAACACATGAGTATGTGACTTCAATAGGCGACATCAATGGCAACATAGAAATGACAACAATTTATACTCTTTGGAATTATTCCCTTTTAAATTAAATCGAGTTAGTTGTTTTCATCATTGGTTAGTGAAAAGTCTCTCACATCTATCATTTAACACTATTTCAATGTAGTTAATATTTATGTGCCTCTAATTTATCATGAGAAAGTAGAATGTTGGAAATGCATGATGGAGTTAAAGGATTAAGATTTCAGTTCAAATTACAGTGTAGAAAGATACTTTAACACCATTCTTCATCACTATGAGTAAAGTGGAGGGACATGAGGGGGGATTTTTTGGGATCCAATCATATAGAGAATGGAGAACCACATTTCATTGCTTTATTTATATAATATATTGGTCAAAAAAGGGAAACTTACATGGACCAATAGATGTCTCAGTCCTAGATGCTTTAAACTAGATCAGTTATTGGTACATAGTTCATTCGTAGAAAGCAACACCTCTTTGTCTTCTCAAATTATATCTTATGTTGGATTATATCACTAAAAATTTACTTTTTATATGATTAAACAATATGGTTATGGTACTCTTCTTGTTTATTCATTCCAATAATTTTTAGCTCTAAGACTCCTCCTTGTTCACCTTGTTTCTTCAGTTTAGAGCAAGTGGGTGGTTGGTTCATTGGTGGTTGGTTGGTTCACATAAATTAGTGAGTAAAGAGATCAACTACCTCAAATATAAACTATGGGGAAATCAAATTATCATGGAGTAGAAATAAGTCACTCCTTCTTTAATGAGTGAAGAAAAAGAAACCTTCTAGGGCTACAAATCTACAATGAGGGAAGAAGAATAAAAAAGGAGGTAAAATTCCAAGCGCTTGTGGCTCGAATTTAGGGATATAAACACTAAATTTTTTCACAAACAAGATAAAGTAAAACACTAGTGTAAAAACTCAAGGAAATCACCACCGATGAAGGAGAGACACTAAGTCCAAATAAAAAGATCAAAGAAGTAGCATATAACCCCTATGCCACCCTATATATCGAAACTAGGAGACAAGATATCTTGAGTACAAATATTATGCATGAAAATAATCCATTTGTGATAAGAAACAAAGACAATGCCTATCTAATCTAGGTTGTATCAGAAGAGGAAATCTTTGATGTAATCACTCATTTTGAACTTGATAAGGTATCAATTATAGATGAATTCAACATTCATTTTTGCAACTATTTTTGGAATATTATTGTTGAGTCACGGAAAGGGTATGTGTTTACTATTAAATCTCATCATCCTTTTCCTTTATTCTTATCTTTTCTATATCCTAATGTAGTAACATATTGAGAAATTATGGTAAGAAATGAATTATCCACAGTTACGATTTAGCTAATTATTACCCTTCTTTATGTAGGAAAATAACAAAAAGGACAATTGTTGTTCCCTAACGAAGGAACAAGAAAAATCAACAAGCAAAGAGAAGAATCAGGTGGTTATGGACAAGGCCAAAGGAAAATCAGAAGGATCAGCGCGAGAATGGAAAGGATGTCTAAAGTTAGAAATCTGTTGTGAATCCCTTAGGATCGAGAGATCCTAAGGGATCATATTTACCATTTATCTTTCACCCTTTCTGATTATAAAAGGAGACGATTGTAAGGAGAAAGGGGGGGAGATTTGTTATTATTGAATTTGTAATTTTAATTATAGACTCTCACTATTGAGAGAACACCGTTATATTGTAATGCTACTTACATTCGATGATTAATACATAAGTGAAGTTGTTTTTCCCTCGTGTTAACTGAAGTAACTTAGTACTGTTTGTTGGCGGCTAAGGGCCCGACGTCTGGTGGATTTAACTACTTTCTCTATGTCATACACTTCCAATTCTTGCAAGTGTGATGGTTTTATTGTATTCTTTCTTTCTGCAATTTTATCTCTGTCGCTGTTTATTGTTTTTCAGTGTTGATAGAATATATTTTCTTTATGTAATTTATAGTATTTTCGTTGATTCAGTTCATTTTCATTTCAGATTGAGTTACTTAGATAAATATTCTGCTTTATTTAATCAATTGTAGAGAGTATTAAATATCATTTTTGGACTCTCAGATTGATATCATTGTTGTTTAGATTATTTACTGAAGAGTGAGTTTGATTTAGATTAAATCATTTCAGAAGAGACGAGTTATTGCTACTATACTCTCAGCTGATGCCATTGCTAGTTGAATTGCTTGAGTAAGGATTGATTATGATTTCAGTAGAAGACTGAGTTTTGAATTTTAGATGTTATATTCCCTTTAATGATTGCAATTGGAGTTTATTAGATGCATCTGTTTACTCTTGTATTTAAAGATCTATACTGCAATCTAGGAAACATTACTCTCTAATTAATAGCAACCACAAACTGTGTACACTCTTGAAATAAGAGGACTTGCCCGGGTTGATAATTAGTGTGGGATAATTAGGAGTTTTAAAAGGCACCTTTCATTAACCAACAATTATTAAGCTTGAATGAGTGTGGATGGTGTGAATTATTCAATATGTTTATCATTCCTTACACCCAAGAGGAGGTACAAATTAAAATTTCTTAAGTATAGTCCCAAAAGAGGTAATTCCATCATCCTTTGTACATTTAATATGATATCATAGTGAAATGTGTTTTAAAATATTGTGTCTACAATCATTGCTAATATATCAAAAAGTATACTCCCTAAGATTATCTTAGAAACTCGAGGTGATTTTGTGAGGAATAGACAAATTATGGAAAATATCATCCTTACACATGAGGTTATCCCCTTTAGTATGAATAATGAGGAAACCTAGATGATCCTTAAGTTGGATATGAAAAATGTCTTTAATTGTGTCAAGCATAGCTTCATGTCTACTTCCTTTAGAAATTTCAGTTTAAACATGATTCATTGCTTGGATATGCACATGTATCAACAATTTGTTGGTTCATCCTTTATGCAATGGGTTCTATATTCATTTTTTGGTGTTAAGAATTTGTTAGGGTTGGCCCTTATCAACTTTCATGTATATCATCATGGTAGAATCCCTTATCTAGAAATTGAATATAAATTGTTTTGATAGCTTATTTCAAGTATGTATGACTAGTGTAATTGAGTCATTCATAAGAAGAATCTAGGAGTGTGACGTCATTTCCTTGATCAGGTCATAAAAGTTAGAAAAGGTTCACAAGTCTAGAGGATTATCAATGTTGTTTTCCCTCCTTAATATTAACTAACTTTATTTCCAATAAATAATGAGCATATCAAAATTTTGCATGAGAGTATCAACATTGAAACCTTGTCACCCCTAAAAAATTGTAGAACACCATGGGTCGTCATATCATTTGTTTTGCTTTACATATCTTTAGAGGAAAGGCTGTGATTTCAAATTCAATCATCTAATATATTTGTTGTAGGTTGATCTAAGCCATATTTTAAGAAGATTGAATTCCTCTTTAGCCATTTCCTCCTTCACACAAATGGCTAGGGTTTGAAGTATCAACCTCTATTTTAAAATGAAATTCTATTAAGACCCGTGTAATATTTTGTTTTGATTTTGGGCCTAAGATTGAATCAAAATATATTTTGAGGAGGCTGAGAGGGTTTTAAAGTTGGTTTATAGCTTCAAAATTGATTTGTTTTTTTAATTTATGGATCTAACTCGATTTACTTACAGGCTTAGGAGTTTTAGACACCAAATTCATCTAAAAATTTTGGCAAATTTTATTCGAGCTTGTCATGGGATTTTTCATGAGGGATACAAGGTCATAGAAAACCATCGTATCACTATTTCAAAGAGGGTTTCAAATAATATTTTTGCATAAATTAATTTTACAAATTTCTCTTGGATTGTGCAAGGATTTATAAAGCTCAATTTTTGATTAATCTAAGTCTTTTTGTAGTAATCCAACAAGCTTGATTTCGGGAGGTCACAAGCCCTTTGGGGTTCTAATTTTGTTTGTTTGCTTTTCAACGGTTAACTCTTAATTTTTGTAGTGATCACCTTATGAAGATAATCACCTTTGGGAAATGTTTGGAGAGTTTAACTTGCATGAGCACTTGAAGGACCAAAAAAATATGATGAATTTATATGGGCTCGAAGAATTATTTAAATTCCTTAGTGGTTATGCTAAATGTGATAGGAAGATGGAATTTTTTTAATGTGAAATATATACTTTCAGTAAATTTAATTTTTTATTTCCTTATTTATATCTTAATGATATGAAAGAAGTTGATGTTTCTAAGCATCCAAGTAATAACTGAAATTAAAATTTTAAAAAATGGAAGAAAATTACTTAAGCTTACCAGTTTGGGTTTGCTAATCACTCCTTCATACTGCAAGTGGTGGTAGCTTATCCTTTGACAGATTTACAAGTGGGGTTATGTAGCCTCCTAAAAAAGACAGTAGCAAAACCAAATATAAATAAAACCCTCAAATTAATCTCCAAGTTCGATTCAAAATGTTAACCCAAATTATATTACCTGAATGGGATTTGAAATAATATCCAAGATAGATGCAAATTGTAGTGATGACCTGCAATAGGGTGATGGTGGTAAAATTTAAATTACAACATCCCAATTCAAGCTTGAACACCCTCAAAATTTAATGATTCAGCTATAAAATATCCAAGCAAGGAAATGTTTTCGAACTAGCAAAGAAGGCACACCTCTCTAGACTTATGGCCAAGAGAAAAAGGACCAAAAAGGTATGTGGCCTCCTCAAGAATTGATATCGGTTTTTTTTCCAAAAACCCTAATGAAGCCTCTCCAAATCGAACATGAGATAAGGTATGAACTGGAAAATGAGTGGGAAGATAAACAACATGGGAGAGCTTTTTAGGAGTGATGTGTGGAGGGAACATCCAATGCTCACTAACAACATATGTAACATGAATTGAGGGATTGAAATTGATCTCATTGACTTCAGAATCTATCTATTCGTTGATCGAATGTACATAAGTTTTTCCCAAAAACCCTCTAAGTCTTCTCACTTGTTTGACTAATATGGCGTGGTGTAGGAACTAGGGTTTGAGAGTTGGTGGCACGATGTAAGATCTTGGGTTCGAGAGTTGATGACTTACTAATTGGACTGTGTGGAATTCATCCCATGGATGATCAAGTAGTAGTTGAGAGAATGCATTCCTTTATAGCCAACCTAGAGTTTCAGCTTGACATTTCTGTCAAATGTCAAGGAGACTAATTTCTATATTTAGGAATTCTTTTGAAGACTTGATATGAATTTTTTTTACCTATCGTGGCTCTATTAGAAAACATTTAGCAAAAAAGAAATAGAATCTAGTAGACTCGAAAACCCTTAATCCACCCTTTCGTAGAAAAAGTGAAGAGATAAGTTGAAGAGGATTAGGTAATATCTCTTTATAAAACCAAATTCATGAGCTACCTAGATTTTGACTCTATTTGTTCATGTTGCATAGGAAGGAATGATTATCACTAATATGACTAATCTAGCGCAACATAGGAACCAAGGTTCGAGAGCCGGAGGCGTAGCGTAGGAGCTTGGGGTCGAGAGTTGGAGGTGTTTCTTATAAAGTGGGAAAGACTGGTTTTGATAATCTTTTTTAGTGAATAGTTTCAATAATGAATGGTTTTCAATAATTTTTATTTGGTTTCTTGTTTTTAGTTTTAATTATAATAATTATAATATTTTTAATTATTATAAATATTATAATTATTAATAATAATTAAATTTAATAGTGATTAAAATAATAATAATAATCATTATTATTATTATTTATTTGTTGTTAATTTTTGTATTTAATTTAAGAAAGAGGTAGTGTAATGAAGGGACAAACTTGTGTAGAAAGTTTTTTTTTGTTGGCATGATGAGACTATTAACTAATGATACTACTACAGTCATCAAAGAAGTAATAATAGCAGAAATGTCAAAGCTCAAAATTGTATAGTCTACCAAAAATGCTACATAGAGTGACTATATAAATTAGAATCACTACCGAATAAAGCTTTAAGCACTTGCTTATGACATTTTCCTTTGGTTGATTGTGAACATCATGGATAAAATCTACTATCTATGATGTATATGAAAGAATTATCTGCAAAATCGATTGTGATTTACAGATTAAAATTGCTCAATAATAATATTCATTAAAGAGGAGAGATAAGCTGAATAGGATTGAGTAATATCTCTTTATAACATGAAATTCATGAGCTACTTGACTTCTTACTCTATTTGTTCGCGCTATGTAGGAGGGAATGATTATCACTAATCTGGTGCAACATAGGAGCTAGGGTTTGAGCGACAAAGGTGCGGAATTGGAGCCAGGGCTCGAGAGTCACAGGTGCTGCTTATAGAGATGGAATGAATGGTTTCAATAATGAATGATTTTCAATAATTTGTATTTGTTTTTTTGTTTTTGTTTTTGTTTTATTATTATAATTATAATACATTTAATAATAATTAAATAGTAATAATAATAATTAAATTTTAATAATAATAAAATAATTATTATTATTATTTATATTTATTTCTGTTAATTTTTGTATTTGATTTAGCTAAGACGTAGTGTAATGAAGCGATAAACTTATAGTCATCCAAGAAGTAATAATAGCAGAAATATCAAAGCTCAAAACTTTATAGTCTACCAAAAATGCTTCATACAGTGACTATAGAAATCAAAATCACTACCGAATGAAGCTTCAAGCACTTGATTATGACATTTTCCCATTGTTTGATTGTGAATGTCATAGATACAGTTTTCTATCTATGATGTATGTGGAAGAATTATAAGAAAAATCCATTTTAATTTACAAATTACAATTCCTCACTAATAATATTCATTAAATTCCAACAACATGTTATGCCATCAAGCCAAGTAAGACAAAAAATTAGAGGGAGATCATGGTACCTCCAGAGAATTTGTAAATTGGACTTGAGAACAAGTTATAAGTCAGACCATAGAGCAATTTGAATAATTAAAAAAACATACAGAGTAGTGAACATGGTGCCTCCAAGCAAGAGGATTCAAATGAAGAACAACTAGAGAAGAGATGTTTCCTCCACACAAAATGTGTAGATGAAAAAGAAAATGAGAAATTAATTTTTAAAGGGATATTGAGAGTATGTCATCCTAGAAATCTTCATTACATAGTTTGGCACTGATCATGGCACTAGCCATCATAATATTATGATAGGGAGACCTAAGATATAGTGTTATGACAGTGGCGGAATTACAACAGACCAAAGCGTTAGAGTTATGTTAATGGTAACATTAGTGTTATGATAGTGGCATGTTGCATAACTTGCATTACATAATTCAAAGTAGCCACATATCGAATCCCTTTCCACTTCATAAGATGTCAAAGTTGTGTATATAGTATCGATTGTGCACGGATGCCAGACCTGATATAGAGTGACTTCATAGGCCAAGCCTTTTACATTCTAGAGAAGCTACAATTCCATACCTCTTACATGTGAAATGATTTATAGTGTTAGATCTACAAGCCATTACAAGATGCCAAAGAATATGATGCTAAAGGATGTCAAAGGAACCAAGTAAGAGGATACCAAATCAAAAATCATTTCACAATAATGTCCTTTTGTTATTATTGTCTTTGGAAAAGCATATGCAAGATTAGAGAATAATGGCATGTTTGTCTGAGATCAAGACCATAAAGTTGCAATCATAGGCTACTCAACTCAGAAATGAGATTGAACTAGTGAGACATAGATATTTCATTGAGTAGACTAGATGTCTTGATTATTGCAATAGACACACAAGATTTTTGTCATCTTCAAATTAAAAAAGGAACTCAATACAACTTATAAGTAATTCAAACCTAGAGAGTTTGAACCATCGCGAGGTTGAGAATTCTAGGAGAAAGATCTAAGGCACGTGCTCAAATTCATAGGTCTTGTAACACATTGAAAATTTGTGAAAATCATAAGGTTTTGCGAAATTTTGTGAAGGTGATGATGTTACTAGTTAAACTAATCTTTTCTGGACTATAGGTAGTCCTAATAGGTAGCAAGGAAACTAATTTAAAAAAATACTAGGACCAAACTATATAGGGGCATAGTAAGATTATTTAGAGGGTTTGATCCAAAGCTCAAACACCCTAAAGGAATACAATTATCTTCAAAAATTAATATATTTATACAAGTCTTGCCAAATATAAACCTCTCACTCCATCAAATTGTGACACATTGAAGGAAGATCAATTTCACATCCTTTTAGGACTATTGAAAGCCGTAAAGGGACAAACTTGCAATAGAACTCTACAAATATCTCAAGGGACTAAATCTATTGTTAAAGGTAGCAAAAGGAGAAATTATATGTAACTGTTGAGAAACTACATAACTATGACGTAAACTGAAGAAGAGGATCAGTCTATCACCTTGAGTAAAGATTCTTGACTTAGCACCTTGGAAGCTTCTACTACAGACAATATTATAGTAAGTATTAAGCTTTTAAAATAAGGTATCATCAACATTAGAAAGGAAATAGCAGTCCACCATAAGGTATTTTAAAAGGCATCTTATACATATATTGAAGGGACAAGTGCATAAATATAATTCTATGTGTCAGATAGAAGAAGACGACTAGGAGAGGATCTAGGTTAACTTGAACAAACCTTATAGGCTTGTTCTATAATGATATATCAACCCGAGGCTAGCTGACTTGACTTGAGGAGCCTTGTTACTGGGTACTTTGATTAGTCTTGAGGATACAAACAAAGCTTGTAGGTCATAGCTCATAGCCTTACCTTAGAGCTCTATCTATCAAAATAGGACTGGCATCAGATCAATACTGACTAGGCTCATGGTTTTTCATATGAGAAGGAATGACAATTAGTGCCAATACATTTTTTTTCTATGTTTTATATACTTATTTAAACCTAATGCGGTAAATCATTTCACCTGTTTCTATTCATTATCATTCGATTGAGGGCATGGAAGGTGGTATTACTTCTTACTGGATTAGATGAGACGAGGGGGTGAGGTATGAACTTGCTATCCAGTGAAAATGGGAAGCCCTATGTAACAACCCTCACTTAAGATATACAAATAATTACATCAAACTATATGATTAATAATCAACCCAATTATTCGAGTAATAAACATAGAATTTTTGAGAAATAGGAGCAAAGACAACTTACTTGTAGTGATGATATTCCTTACCTATAATTTCAGAGTTGAACACTATTTTAATCCCACTAACTGAAACAAAGTTTGGGGACGACTCTCCACCCAACCGTAGGCTCAGCTGCACGTAATATTTCTACAGTTGGCCATCCCCGAGTTCTCAATCAACGTACTACTGCCAAGGAATCGTTTGTCTCACAACACTTTTCTCCCCATAGAATGGGGGAAGGAATGATAAATATCATCTCCCTCTTCATCTATTAAATAGACCAAACATGGAAAGGGAATCGCATGCACTCATTCCATGTGTCACCATGCAACTTTTATTTTTTTATTTTAAGTTTTACTTAAGTTAAATTTTCTAATAATTTAATTCTTTCTTATTTTGTTCATTTTTACTTTTTGATAACTTTTCTTATTTTTATAGTTCTCTTAGTTAACTCTTTCTTATTTTATTTTACTTTTTGTTAACTTTACTTATTGTTATTGTTTTATGGTTTACTTTTATATATACTTATTTAGAACTAGTATTGTTATTTACTATTTTATTTATTTGTTATTGTTATATTTGTTCATTATTTATTTACTATTATTATCTTTTCTTTATTGTTTATTATTTATTTGCTTATATTTTAATATTATGTTATATTATTTATTATTTATATTATTATTATTATTAGGGGAAATTACATACTCCCCCTCTTTAAAGACTTTCGTCCTGAAGTTAAATTGAATAATTTATCATTTTATTTATTTAGTTATTTATTGCTTCATGTTTGTCCTACACCCTCTGTTAAACTAGTATAAGCAACAGGCATCGAAAGTTTTCACAACACTTGGGAAATCTCAAGGAATCTTTTTCCTTTTACCCACTTTCAGAACTAGGCATAAGCCTCATCAGACTATATCCTAGCCCAAGGCTAATCCCAATGCTCACACTCGACTCATACCTTATCTACCTTAAGGTAGGCTTCTGGTCCAAGTACTCAATGACTATGGACATCTTGCAAGGCTGGCCCACTCCCTGCACACTAAGGTGCACAACCCTAGGAATCAAAGTCCTTACATCCCCACCAGACTTCGGCACCCTAATCCAATACCAGGCACTTGGCCTAAAATATCAGGCACTTGGCTCTCTCAAGATGGTCCCATAGCCCATCAAGAGTTATCCATCCAGAGCTATACAATACAAAAGAGCAACTAGCATATGTAGTGTTGATTTTGGTTGTCCCCGGTTCATATGGTGTTACATATTCTTCCTCGTAGGTATGGGCACCCATGAGATCATCAAATAAATCAGCCTTCTCGTCCCATTTGTGGATTTCCTGTCAATCGAAAACATCTCAACATGCAACCAATGCATTAGTTATAATCATAGTATCAAAGAAATAGTCCAGATGCTAACTCTTTCATTTCATCTTGATAACATAAAGTGATTGTTATCACAACATTTTGAATAGTAAAGATCTACATACTCTTGAATTTCATAAAATTTCCATGCAATTACCCCATGTTTCACATCATAAAATACTCTGATAAGTTACAACATCAACATATCAGCATCAAGGATATATCATGACATCTCATAATAAATGAACCACATGTCAATTTACATCATGATCCCTATGCATATCATATCCATCATGAGAATTCAACATCATTATCATAACAAATAAATAAATAAGCACCATGTATACATCGTTAACCTCTCATTAGAACTATATACATTTACCACATACCATCATATCATGAAACATCATTAGTACGAGAATGATCTCAATACTTATCAAATATAGAACAACAATACGCTATAAGCATTCTTATCATGAATTAATATCATTTACCTGTATAAACAATGAATTCTAACCATGAATTAGGATTATTCAACATCCCTCTAGGATCTATGTTAGGATGTGGTCCAACCCTGAACAGGATTATGTTATCCCATGAGTACTATTAGTGTCATGTTTTCATCAGGGTACCAATTACTTTTTCAATAATCATTTCTTGTTCTTTCTATTATGAAGTTAACCATTACATCATAGGTATACTCATCTAAGTACATCATTAAATTTCAAATGAGTCTCATCATCTTGAGCCTTAACCTCTCATCGAATATTCTTCCTTCCCCAAGGACATTTGAGTCAAACTCAATGTTAAGATATTATCGTTTCTACAGTCATTTAAATCATCAATATCATGTTAAAATTCAATGATCACTATACATATTGTGCTTATCCAAATGGAACACATACATGAGGTCATCCTTATTTAAGTCTTAGGTTATGCTTAATCCGCCTGCATGAAGGTTTAATCCATTATTATCGTTCCATTGTAGCCCAGTAGGTCAAGATACTTGGCTCTTACTAGAGCAGCTTGGGTTCAAGTCCCCACAATTGAAATGATGTGCTTGTTCTCCCCTAGTGATTTATCCATCACTTGCATGATTTTCAATGTGAAGCTTGGCTTATCTCATCAAGTTCCCACTTGATATCTTTTATCATAGATTCGTCCATCTTCAAGTTAGACTAGAGATTCTTCCACCTTAATTTTCACTCATTAAATCTTTAGTTTATGATTTGAAATGCTTGGAACCACTACCACCATTACCATCCAGGTATGCCTAATATGTTTGACAATAAATTCTTTATCAATAATCAATTTACACTTAAATTTCTTATTAACTCAAAATACCACATACAGAATATATTAGAATATATATAATATCAACCTTCCAATAATAATAAAATAAACTAACAACTTATCAATTTCAACATAATATTTTAATATTAAATAAAAAAATTCAATTTTTATTACTCATTTCAACATAATACTTTAATAATAATTAAACAAATTTAAGCTCTATTATCTAATTTATTAAATAACTAAATCCACATTATATAAATTCCTTCTCATTCCTTAAAACTTGGTGAGTCATTTTTATACTATACTTAATACATGTTTTATATAATATAAAATAACACTCATTATTGATAAATACTTATAATTTTAAAATTTAATTTAAATATATTTTCATAATACCACATCCTATAAATCCTATTTTTTCTAATAAAAAATTATAGTCATCCATAAATATTAATTATAACCTCAACCCATCATATACTTTATGTTAATGAGTTATATGAATTACATGGTGTACATTATGTTGTTTTAATATTAATGTATATGTATATTATCACTTTCATTAAATATAAGCACTAATTTTAATAACCTTAATGCATTAAGGTTAACACATCAACCTATTAAGTTTTTTTCTTTAAAAACTCGTCTTGCCTTAAAGCAGCCTCTACGTCTCTTGTCTTTCACATTCTGCCACGTGCCCAACACCACTTTTCTCTCTCCCTTATTATCA
This sequence comes from Pinus taeda, assembly GCA_000404065.3. NCBI lineage: Eukaryota > Viridiplantae > Streptophyta > Pinopsida > Pinales > Pinaceae > Pinus > Pinus taeda. The sequence continues at coordinate 172,357 of APFE030620358.1, read as the reverse complement.
TATATCTCTTAATGACATCAGCGTTGTGATTTTTATTACTTGTATCGTTCTACGTGGAGAATTCACCAATATGGTAGATAAATAATTTGGCATTTAGCAAATTGGTGGGGTTTATAAAACAACAATTTTTTTTTTATCACTAGTTTTGTCTCTCCTATTTACTTTTTCTTGGCAAATTCTTATAAGTGGTTTTGTTGAGTCTATTTTTGACGCTCACGGCGGTTTTGATTCGGCTATTTGAAGTACTCTGGACTTTGACTAAATCGCATTTTGGGGCTCGTCTTAGCATAAACATCATGTATATGATGCTTCTGACGTTTTGTCGATCTTGAGGATGCGATAATGTTCACCGTTGATTGCTTTAAGCATATGAAGGAGGATTAAGTAGATTTGCCTTCATAAGTGAATATTTGCCACTAATGCAACCATTGTTTTCACCAATGTAATAAACACAACACTCCAATAGAGGGTATAAGGATTATTTCCACATAGAAAATCTTAGTCAGCACAATATGAATTATGTAATTCCCCAACACCACAACTACGATACATAGAAAAACATGTATTGCAATAAAATTTATTATGAAAGCGTAAACTCCCCAAGAACGTATCATATAGAAGTAGGATAAAGCATTTAATGTTGATGTTTCCTTATCTGCATTGGATTTTGGAAGGCATTTGGATTTCTTTTTTGGCCACTAAAGTGGTTAGAAGGCAAATGAGCCCCTGGCCTCGCCAGACATCGGTGTAAGACCACAATATTTCTTCTATAAAAGGTGGCCCCCGCATGATCTCGGTGGATTTCTGGTTTTCAAGATTATGGCTTATTCGCAGCTTAGGGTTTGGGCAGCTTTGCAATTTGAAAGCTGCTTTTATTTTTGCAAGCAGTTTTGTGTCTATCGAAATCTCAAGCTTTGGAGAATTCCTCTGTCGGCTAGCCCTGGAATGGTGGTTTGAAGAGTTCCTTGGAAGAAAGTGGTTTTTTGGGGTTTCTAGTTTCTTCAGAGCTGGAGGACCACAATGAGGGTTTCTTTTTAGTTCACGCATACACTTGCACCCCTTGTGGGCTCTTCCCTTTGGGAGTCATCTACTAAGGGAGAGGAATTGCTCGGATGGCCAAAAGTGGCCAAAATCTGGGAAAAATATTTAAAAAAATCGTGTAGCGATAGTGTTTGAATCGTGATTTTGATTGTGGAAATAGATTTAGCACCTTCAAAAACGTCTAGGACACCTAAAATTTTGTAGGTTAACAACTATAAATTGGATTTACAAAAGTCCTTGCTAGATTTTCTCTAAATATGACTTGAATTTCCATAACTTTTCGGGCAATTCCTCTAGCTAGTTAGACTATGGCTTCCCTTTGTGGTTTTGGCTATAAACTAGAGCTCTAGGCTACGTGTTGGGTTGTACACGATTTGGTATGTTACATAGATTTGATGCTTAGCTCATGGACTTGGTTTGAAATTGGAGCCATTCTTTTTTTTCTTTTATATAAGTATTAAAAGGTTATGAAAAACAAGATACATGGTTATTGGGAATATGGTTTCACCGCACAAACTAGGGTTTCAAGATTGGTGGTCAAGAAAGGAAAAATAAGGAACTAGCACAACTAGGGACCCACCAAATCTTCATATCTAGTGATATGCACTAAACAATAAATCATGAATCCCCGAGTGTTAAGAAGTCTTAACAATAAAACCCTAAGGTTTTTTAACAAGAGAAGAAAAATAAAATTAGGGGCACAATATTATTTGCATAGGTTATAATAGTGTGAATACATGTTATATATGTCTTTCTCTTTGTTATCAGAAGTAAAATCATTCATACATCTAATTAAGTATTATTATTTCTTTCACAAACATATACACAGAGGTCATAGGAGTTGAAACCACTCTAATACCATATGTAACAACTATGATCTAAGATATACAAATAATTACATCAAATTATATGATTAATAATCAACACAATTATTCTACTAATTAACATAGAATTTTTGAGAAATAGGAACCAAGACAACTTACATGTAGTGATGATATTCCTTACTTGTAATTTCGGAATTGAATGCTATTTGAATCCCGCTAATTGTAACAAAGTTTTGGGGACGATTCTCTACCCAACCATAGGCTCAACTCGACATAATCTTTCTACTGCTAGCCATCCCCAAGCCCTCAATCAATGTACTAGTGCTAGGGAACTCTTTGTCGCATAACACATTTTTCCCTAGAGAATGGGGGAAGGAATGAGAAATATCATCTTCCTCTTCGTCTATTAAATAGACCAAACAATGGAAAACAAACCACATGCACACATTGCATATGTTAACATGCAACTTTTATTTTTTTATTTTAAGTTTTACTTAATTTAAATTTCTCT
>APFE030620358.1:146834-169362 GCA_000404065.3 Pinus taeda | reverse complement strand
GACATTACATACTCCCCCTCTTTAAGGAACTTCGTCCTGAAGTTAAATTGAATCATTTAATATTTTATTTATTTAGTTATTTATTACTTCATGTTTTTGCTACAGCCTCTATTGAACTATTATAACGAGCATGCATCGAAAGTTTTCACAGCACCCAGGAAATCTCAAGGATGCTTTGTCCTTTTTTCCACTTTCAGAAATAGACATAAGCTTCATCGGTCTATGTCCTAGCCCAAGGTTGGCCCCAAGGCTTGTGCCTTACTTAGACCTCATCTGCCTCAAGGCAAACATCTAGTCCTAGTGCTCAATGACTTTGGGCATTTCGTAAGGCTAACCCACTCCCTCCACACCTACTAAGGTGCACAACAACAAGCATCAAATTACCTACACCCCCACCAAACTTCCGCATACCAATCCAATACCAGGCACTTGGCCTACAATATCAGGCACTTGGGCTACAATATAAAGCACCTGGCCCCCTCAAGACGGTCCCATAGTCCTTCAAGAGCTATCCATCAAGATCTATACAAGGCAAAAGAACCACTAGCATATGTAGTGTTGATTGAGTTTGTCCCCAAATCATATGGTGTTACATATTCTCCCTTGCAGGGATGGACGCCCATGAGATCATCAAATAAATTGGTCCTCTCAGCCCATTCGTGGATTTCCTGTCAATCACCACATCTCAACATGCAACCAATGCATTAGTTATAATCATAGTATCATAGAAATAATCCACATGCCAACTCTTTCATATCATCTTGATAACATAAAGTGATTGTTATTACAACATTTTGAATAGTAAGGATCTGCATACTCTTGCATGACATAAAATTCACATGTAATTAACCCATGTTTCACACCATAAAATACCCTCATAAGTTATAACATCAACATATCAACATCAAGGATATATCATGACATCTCATAATAAATGAACCACATGTCAATTTACATCATATCATAACATCATGATCCTTATGCATATCATATCCATCACGAGCATTCAAAATCGTTATCATAATAAATAAATAAATAAGCACCACATATACATCGTTAATTTCCCATTAGAACTATATACGTTTACCACATACCATCATATCATGAAACATCATTAATATGAGAATCATCTCAATACTTATCAAATATAGAAAAGCAATACACTATAAGCATTTGTATCATGAATTAATTTCATTTACTTGTATAAACAATGAATGCTAACTATGAGTTAAGATTTTTAAGGATCCCTCTAGGATCTATGTTAGGATGTCATCCAACCCTGGACATGATTATGTTATCTCATGAGTACTATTAGTGTCATGTTTTCATCAAGGTACTAATTACTTTTTCAATAATCATTTCTTGTTCTTTCTATTAGGAAGTTAACCATTACAACATAGGTATACTTAGCTAAGTACATAGTTAAATTTCAAAGGAGTCTCATTGTCTTGAGCCTTAGTCTCTTGTCAAATATTCTTCCTTCCGCAAGGACATTTGAGTGAAATTGTTTGTTAAGATATTATCGTTTGTACAATCATTTAAATCATCAATATCATGTTAAAATTTCATGATCACTATACATATTGTGCTTATCAAAATGGCACACATACATGAGATCATCCTTATTTAAGTCTTATGTTATGCTTAATGAAAAGAGATTTAGGGGAGAGGAGAATAAAATTGAACCAAATGCCATAATTATCAAGAAGTGGTCCTACAAGATGTATTCTCATATGAGGAAAAACTTGAAGGACGAAATAGAAAATATGTTATTTATGGAAATATGTTTTTCTAGAAGATTAAGAGTGGATTACCTTGATTGTAATTATGGATAAGAAAACAAGAGAAAGGATTTGTGTTTATGAGGATGTAAATGGATTAAATATTTTTTATGTCCCTGACACTTTATTGATCACATTCAATGTTTAGGTGCTTGACCATGGTGCAAGAAGGAAACAAAGACAACTTTTGCTACAAAATGGGGTTCAGACAATGTCATGCATTTTGGAGTTAAGTATACCCCTATAATGTTTCCTAATATGGTCATTGTAGCATTCAAATAATACATTCACAAGATTTTGGATGTTCATTTAAAAGCTTGGACAATGTACAACATACTCAAAGACCATGTATCCATTGGGGCTTATGTTTGAGCAATACTCATTGTCACATATTTCTTTCAATTTGAGTGCATTTTTTGGATTCCTTTTAGCACATTATTAGGGTATATTGTGTGTAGAGATGGTGATGTCATGTATTCTACTAAAATTGTTGTTTTTTTGAACACATTATCTTCCACTAACATGCTTACAATGTGGTCCACACTAGGCCATATTTACTTAGTGTCGGGTATATAAAACCCACCTCACTTTAAATGAATGTAACTTTGGTTAAATTAACATAGAAAGAGGGATCATGATTGAATATGTCTAACAGTTCCTCATCTAATGGTCATGGTTCATTTTATCAACCTATCCTTTTCCTACAAGTAAGGATTATGCATTAGTGAAATACATTCATGTATGCATTCGTCGTCACTATCTATATATCATTTGTAAAGAAGTAACATGAATTTGTGATAAAAGAATGGAGCACCATGGATTGAAAGAGTTTTTGCGATTAATAAGATAAGTCTTATGGTGTTTCTATGGTGATTTTTCCTCCCAAATTAATGCGTTCATTTACTATGGTTATTTAATTGATTATATTTATGCCTAGAGTTGTTTATGAATTATAAGGGTATATTAGTAATCTATGTTTGTGAATGGATATGAGTTGTTACATCGATTATATTAGGCTTGGAATAAACCATGCCTACCTCACCTTCATGTTGCCTGGTTGACCCATCACCCAACTCGCCTAGTACGAATATGATGGTGATGATGAAGATGTTGGTGATAATGATGATGACAAAGATGACAATGCAGGGTAAGAACTTTTCAAAAATTGAAGTGTAATGATTTTTTTCAACCTTTGTGCTATAAAGTACATTATAAGCATGCAACTAGTAAATAGTAATAAAAATTTTCATCTCGTTAACATTTACATATGCTATAATTTTGTCATTTGATTGTCGAATTATTTTTGTGAGTCATATTTGAGTCTCAAAAGCCTCCCATATCCTTTATGAATGCATCTACCATAATCATGTGAAATTTTAATTCATACGAGCACAAACTAAAAGAAATTCAATGTTGGTCCCATTATCAAGTTATGGGTAGTCATGGGCCAAGATTACTTCTTTTGTGCAGGAACCCAAAGCCAAGTTGGGTTGACCGACACAATCATTGCATGGGTTCCCTAGCGTACCCAACACACAATGTGCCCATAGGTGCTCGGGTGCGGTCATTCGCCTTGCTATGAAAATTAATGAACACAAATAATTACCTCATCAATGAAAACAAAATATTATCATTTCTTCTTTCCATGCTACATCGTCAATATTCACTTATAAAGTGGTTTTTTAACACCTAAACATTAATTTAGTTAATTTTCTAAAAATCATTATGAGACCACCTTGTGGCAACTATGTTCATGGGTAGTCATGGGCTGACATTACTTTTTTTTTTCTCGGCACCCATTTCCAAGTCGGCTTGACCCACCAACTCGTCACACAAGCACCCTAGTGTGCCCAACACATGATGTCCCCATGGGTTTCAGGGTGCCTTGCCTGCATGTGGGTGTTCCAGGGCATGGGCATTCACCCTATTGTGAAAATAAGTGAACACAAATCACTATATCATCAATGACAACAAAATATTATCAATTGTTATTTCCATGTTGCATAATCAGTCAATTATAAACAAAATTTCCTTGTGGGAACTTTGTTCATGGGTAGCCATGAGATGAAATTATTTCTTTTATGTGGGTGCTCCTTGCCAAGGCGGCTCGACCCACCAACTTATCACATAGGTGCTCCTATCAAGTGGGTGCATTGGCATGCTCTCTAGCATGCGACGACCCCATGCTCACCCTAGCACCCCAACTTCGTGCTGGCAAAGCCAAGGCACAAGTGTTCACCCTGCTATTCAAATCAGTGAACACAAATCATTATATGATTAGTGAAAACAAAATATTATCATTTTTTGGCACCATGTTACCTGATCAATCAATTATAAACCATCATTTAACATTGAAACATTAATTTAGTTAATTTTCTAAATATCATTACAAGGCCCCCTTATGGGAACTTTGTTCATGGGAAGCCATGGGTCAACCTTAAATATTTTCTATGAGCACTGCTTATCAAGTTAGGCCAACCCATCAACTTCTTACATAGGCACCCCTACCGTGCAAATTCTCTAGCTTGCCCAGCACATGACACCCTATGGGCACCCAAGTGCCCCATCTTTGTGTGGGAATGCTTAGGGCACAAGCATTCCCCTTCTATGAAAATTAGTGAACACAATTACTTAGCTCATTAATGACAACAAAATGTTATCATTTGTTATTTCAATGCTACATGATCAATATTCAATTATTTGCTGGATTTTAACACCTAAACATCAATTTAGTTAATTTTCTAAGAATCATTATGAGACCCCCTTGTGGGAATTCTATTCATGGGAAGTCATGGGCCAACATTACTGCTTTTGTGCGAGCACCTCTTGCCAGGTCTAGCTGACCCACCAACTCATCGCACGGATGCCCTTATTGGGTGGGACTCCTAGGGTGCCCAATAGGTGATGCCCCCATGGGCGGCGAGCACCCTGGCATGCCCAGAACATGACATGCCCATGGGCATGGGTACCCTAGCATGCTTAGAACATGACACCCCCATGGGTGCTTGGGTTCCCACCTTTCATTTGCTCATCAATGACATCAAAATATTATAATTTGTTAGTACTGTGTTGCATAATCAATCTATTATAAACCAACTTTTAATACCCAAACATTACTTTAGCCAATTTTCTAAAAATCATTATGAGTCCCCTTCATGGGAAGTCATGGTTCGACCTTACTTCTTTTATGTAGGAAGCCTTTTCCAACTTGAGTCGACCCACCAACTCATCACATGGGTGCCCTTACCAAGTGGGTGCCCTAGCGTGCCCAACACAAGACACCCCCATGGGTGTCGGATGCCCTACCATGCCCAACATGTGAAGTCCCCATGGGTGTCTGTTGTTTCACCTTCGCATGGGCATGCCGAAGGCGCAGGAATTTTCCCTACTATGCAAATCAATGAACATAAATCATTAGCTCATCAATCACAACAAAATATTATCATTTGTTATTTCCATGTTGCATGATCAATCAATTATAAACCAAATTTTAACACTGAAACATTAATTTACTTAATTTTCTAGAAATCATTATGAGGGAACTTTGTTCATGGAAAGTCATCGGCCAACATTACTTATTTTGTACGGGTACCCCTTAACAAGTTGGTTTGACCCACCAACTCGTTGCATGGGCACCTTGGCATCCCCAACATGTGACACCCGCATGGGCACCTAGGCATCTTGCCTTTATTCGCTCATTAATCAATTATAACCTATTTTTAACACCCAAACATTACTTTAGTCAATTTTCTAAAAATCATTATGAGACCCCTTGGTGGGAAATCTATTCATGGGAAGTCATGGGACGACCTTATCTATTTTATGTGAGCACCCCTTTCCAAGTTTGGTCAACCCACCAACTCGTCGAACGGGTGCCCCTACTAGGTAGACGTCTCAACGTGCCCAGCTCATGACACCCCCAGGGGTGCCCAGGCAAATCAGTCAACATAAATCATTAGCAAATTAGTCAACTCAAATCAATAGTTCATCAATGACAACAAAATATTATCATTTGTTAGTACTTCCATGTTGTATAATAAACCATCTATAAACCAAATTTTAACACCTAAACATTAATTTAGTCAATTTTTTGAAAATCATTGTGAGACACCCTGGTGGGAACTCAATTCATGGGAATTCATAGGTCAATATTACTTCATATTTATTCCCAATTGTTGTTTTCATGGTTTACCTGTCACCCGACTCGTCGAGTACATCTACTTAACAAACTATTAAAGTGAAAATTGGAAATTGTGGTATAAACATAAATGAGCTTCTATTTATTTCAAGAATAATATATTCTCTACTTAACAAGGCCAAGCACGTGAAGTTGGAAGCTCATATATCCCCTCCCCCACTCATACCACTCTCAGTTCCCAATACCCAATCTATATACTATAATATATTTGAAAGAAACACAGTAGTATTCAAACATAAAAACTAGGAAAATAAAAAATTAAGGTGAACTAAACAGAACAAACCAAATTAAAACATATAAATACATACCTTGTACTTTTCAACATTTTGATATCATTATTATTCTTCCTCATCCATCTCATCATTTTTATTGTCCAGTTCATAATTCAAGTACAAAGGATTCACCATATTAGCATCAACATCATCATCATCGTCATCTATATCATCATCTAGAACATGTTCTTCTACATTTGGTTCAACCTCTTCAAGTTCTTCACCCGACATAATGTCAATATCATATAGTCCATCCAAATTAACATTGTCTTGATTAACATATATTCCTTGAACTTATTTGACATCTTCATCTGGCACTGCATGAACCCCCTGCTCCTCTACGTCACCTCCTTCTTCAATTTCACATTGTCCAGCTACATTATACTTTACGGGCCTTCCTCTGGGATCATATCTAAGAACATATGACCCACCCACTTTACCTGGAATGTCTACATAAAATACATGTTCATATTGGCTTGGAAGAACATATCACACTGATCCTAGCTCAAGATTCCTTGTATCAACCATGGTAAATCCATAACATGCTCAATAACAATTTTGACAAGGTCACATTCATGGATTCATAGCCTAAACTATTTGATATCAAAAAAAAATATTTTGAAGGATTCAAAGTCAGACTCAAGTATATCACATGCATACCCATAGCATTAATTCGCAAAGAGTCTTGGATGTTTGTCACCTCTAGAAGAAATATTGATAACTTGAAATCTTTAACTATCCCATGGTCATAAGTTTTCATCTTTTCATCGAACCTTTTGATGTGAAATTTGTGGCCATTGTACCACATTGTGTTGTGTTGTTTCAACTACAATACATCAAACACATAAAATCATGCATTTTCAATTGATAAGCATGCATATTTATGCTTGTAAAATTTGAAAATTAAGAAAAAACCACACCATATGCATCAATATAATTGTAAAAAAATGTAGTATGGTTGAATATGCTTGCCTGATAATATTTTAAACCATATTCTAAATCAATTTCCCTTTTTGTAATATTGGTATCTCCACTATGTTGAGCTTATTTGACCAATGAAAACACACCATACCATGCTAACCTACCATTAGTAGCTTGTTTGCATCGTTTAATCCATACCTTCATCCAATCTTTATTGTTCACAATGTATAATTGTATTGCATCCCGCTATCAAATGATTGTATTAAAATAAAACAATTCACATATATATAATTAATTACCATGTTATACCTTCATAATAATGGATTATGCAGGAAGACTAAAAATTAAATAAGTATGATATACATAAAAACAAATCTCCATTATCTGCTTACATTTCACATTTTTCATTTTACCTTTCCCCAATAGTTGCTCCGCTTCAAAATCATCTATGGACTTGACATCCAAAATGTGATCCAATACATTAATATTTTTTTCTATTTGATCACTATATTGATGAATATAATCCATAGTTTGATATAACATATATCCCTCTACCAAAGAACCTTTAGGAAGTTCTCTTTATCTCACTAAAGCCTTTAGTGATCTCAAGTTCCTCTCAACCATTCACTCTGATCTTGTGTGTACAGGTCAATGCTTTTAATCTCCCCGACTTGGTATATGAGATAGTATTCTTCTGCTCTGAAAAATGTCGAAGATAGATACGTTTTCATTTCACACATTAGACGAGGAATTTGTTTTCTCCAATACTTTATACCTTATTTATCAATATATTATATGAAAACCATCTACAAATGAAGCAAGAAAATCATAGGTTTCAACAAAAAAAGAGTAATATAGTACATGATGACAAGAAAAAAACATGTAGTTAAAAATATGTGACACAACAACTTATTGAACAAATTACAATTTGCAAATAAATCTCCACTTACCTCATGTATTTTCCAAGATTATATATGTATTGTTTGAAATTGTTTTCAATTTTTTTTTTTTTCTGTGAGAGATAAAGGTAGAATATATTGTAACAAAAATAATGATTGATCATTATTTTTTCCCAAAGTAGTAGAAAAAAACACTAATTGACAAGATATTTCACCAATATATAAAATATATATACACCAAAATAATTACCTTAATGAATGTATGTCAATAATGAGTTTTTACCCCTTCTAATTCATCTTTCTTTGTTAGATATTCTTTATGTTTGAAGAAAATCCAATTGGAAATATAATTTTTTCAATAACCTCTTTAACATGTTTGCATTTCTCCTCTATCAATAACCATGGAAGGGTGCTTATATATTGGTCATCTCCATCGCTTTTTGAATGAATCTCACTTTTCAATGCATGGTCGACATCCTTAATGTCATTACAAATCTTGCCAATTTTTTCTTTATCTCTCCTTCCATCTAATATTCACCATAAGATCTATGTTACATTCTTCCCAGTATGCATTGTATCAAATGAATGAACAATTTCATGGTGCTCAAAGTAGGAGAGTCTATTGAATTTCTTAAAATAATTTTTATTCCTCATGGAAGTGCCTTATTATTAATGCCTTCATGACCTACAACATGAATCATAGATAAATATATTATAACAAAAATATAACCTGTCAATTAGTACAGTGAAGAAAATGACATAAAAAGATAAAAAAATCCAAACATATAATGTATATTGATACATAGACAATTCAATTCATAATTTGAGAGACTCTATTATATTGAAACTTCCATGCACGAGGTCTCATTCTTCGTGGTCTTACTCTAGTCTCTTATTTCCTATTGAAAATATGTTTTTCAGTACTTTGGTACCTATGTTTCTTAGAAAGGAAGTGCCTATACTCATCGAAAACCTCCTTTCCTAAGCTTCTTGAATGACCAGATTTAATCTTAGGACCGCAAAGTGGACAAGAAAATTTACCCTTTGTTTGAATATCTACAAGAGATGGAATAGTTTTTATATCAATTATTTTAAGTATGTACAATGAAGGTCAAACTATTAAAAAAACATACTTGGAATGAAATTCATAAAATTTTACATTATTAAAGTGCAGGGTAATGTTATAACATACCACAGAAATGTGTTAGCCCTACAGCAAGATTAATTTTTCATAGAAGAATTGCATGCAATTCAAATTCCCTTTGTGAAACTATTGTTCTAGAGATATCATACATAGTGAAAATGTTCCATAACTCCACTAACTCATTGATAAGAGGCTCTATATATACATTCATATATTTGACTTGGTACTTACCTATTTGATTAAACATACAATACATAATTACTACAAGTATGAGTAAATAAAAAAAAATTACAAGACATAATTATAAGGCATAATTGAACATATATGAGTAAATTAAAAAAGAAAAATTGGACATAATTGTGAAACAAACAAGACAAATGAGATGTTATTGTACTAGAAAAAAATATTGTAAACAAATTAATACCTGGAACAATCATCGCCACCAATATGTGCTCCCTCTTTATTGACTTCCATGGAGGAATGCTATTGTTGATAAAAAAAAATGGGCCACACCGAGTAAGTAAATCTGGCCTCTCCAAATAGATTGACATTGTCATCTATTTATGAAAACGTAAGATTACGAGGTTGTCTTTGAAACTTTGGCCAATTTTCCTGTACATTCCTAAATGAATATCCATCCATCGGCATTCAAAGAGCACCATCCTCACTTCTATTCCTTGCAAGGTATTGCATAAGTTTTTCTACACTTTTTCACCTGAATAATTGTCACAGATGTGGAATTATGGGAATATAATGAAGAACCATGCGAGACACCTTTTGTGTTACTTTATTGTTTTGATATCTACTCTCATCACATTTTGGGCATTTGCCTTTCAACACATATTATCTATAATAGAGAATATCATCATTAGGGCATGCATGAATAGCTTGATACTCCATTCCAATATCTTTCATAAAGGCATGTAGATCTCGGGATGTGCAAGGTAAAACATTTGACAGTGGTAATAAAAATTCACCTAATAATTTACAATATAAAAAAAAAATATTGGTTAATGTACTAAATAATATATTTTTTTGGTAGGTAAGCACCCACGGGGGATTTGAACCAGTGACCTATCACAAGGAGTGCCTTAACAATGCACCCATTCACCCTCAATCCAAAGCCTCATGGGCATGTACTAAACAATATTAACCATACATATTGCATCCAAATGTTATAGATTATTGAATGTTGTATATCAATGCACTAACATTAAAAAAAAAAAGGAAAAAATAATTTCTTTAACATGTATATAGTACTAAAAGCATGGTCATCATATTAATTTTCATCATCATCCATTCAAACATTATTAAATGTCTCACGTATCAATCTATTTGTCCCATATTATTCAACTATGTGATGAGCATCATTATTTTCTTCCATAGGATCATTAGTGTAATCCTCAATATTAATTGCTCCATGTTCTTGAACAAGCGCTTGTACTACAACCACCTCTTCCTTGTCAAGCAATTCCCTAGGGGGATGATACTATACAATTACAATCAATAAAGTAATATTAGTATATATAGAAAATATTGAAACATCTATATAACAACAATTTACAAATATAATATATAAGGAAAACAAAGACACGAAATACAAAGAGAAAGACAACTTAGTTGAGACTAAGAAACAAAGACAACAAATCAATGATGATTGTTGTGCAATTTATCAAGATATTTAAGAATATGTTAAAAAAATATAAGAAAGATGTTAATTTTCTTGACATGTAGGAAGTGAGACACTTTTTGAGATATATAGTCATGAACATAATAAAAAACATATTGATCTTATTTTACATTCATCACTGCAATGTCATATTCTTTCTTAATGCCATATTTTGTGTAATATACTTAATAACATATTAATAATGGTCCATAAAGTCACATGATTAGCCTATATATCCTCTAGGTCCAAACAAACCCCTTAAACAATACACATTAACCCCCTAATGCCTTATTCCCATTCCGCTAAGCCCCCTTAAGCCCTTAACCCCTAAACCCTTAAACAATAACTCCTTATCCCTAAGCCCATAAATTAATTAACCCCTAACTTGACCTAACCCCTTAAACAACACTAACAAAAATAATCAAATAATATTTTTAGTCCACATCAATATGGCAACATAGTTCAAATGCCTTCCAAAAGAATATTATGAAATACATTTAGAATAGAAAGATAATACAATGTACAATACAAATACATACAATCTAAAATACAATATACATACAAACATTTACAAAAAAAATCTGCAATACAAAGACATATAATAAATAACTTACAAATGGATGATGTTCATGTCCACCTTTAGCGTGTCAATAGTATCTACAATAGTTTTTAGTTGATTTTATTAGAATTATCCTTGTTCTCAAACCCTTGTAATTTATACAAGGGAACTAACATTTTCCACCCTTATAAGCACTTGATGTTCATCCCATGTGTCCATGGTCTCCTTAAGAAATGTTATGTGACATTTTTGTCACCAAACTTTCAGTGATGATTTTATTCAAAAATTAATCTCAAAATAAGCCTACAACCTTTCAGAACAATCACAACTAATATATATAGCACCTATGTCAAACTTATATGATGTTAGGGCCTCTACACACACAGACACACACACACACACATATATAATATTATATTAATATTAATATATTATAGATATTAATATGAATATATAATATATATTAATTTTATATTAATTAATGTATATGTTTAATTATACATTAATATATAATATATAGATATATTTAAATTATATATACCAAATTATATATCGTGGTATATATAATTTTAGTTTGACTAATTATATTTATTTTAACTAGTTAAGTTGATCCCATATTAGATGTTGTCAATGCAAAAAACCATCAATGTTGGAATTGAACATTATGCAATGGTTATTTACTATTTGTAAGAAATTGGGAAACACATTTTCATATTAGATATAGCGTCATATATCCTACGGTAAAAGAACTACCATCAGCTATTTGATGACATGATCATGGATTATAGGAAAAAGTTTGATAATCAATGAGATAATGCATTGATAAATAACTACCATCGGATATTTGATGGGCTTCGGGAATTTAGAAAAACAAAACAGTCATTTAACTTCCAACACTCTTTTCGATTTTATCCATTCCATCGGATTCCAACGTCTAAATTTCCACCCAAATGTAGTAGTGTATAGACCTAACCAAGACACATAATAGTTACCCTTCCTACGGAACTTACATTTAGCTCCACTGATATGCGGGGAATTTTGGGTTACAGGAGGTGACTTCAACTTGATTATGTGCCTAGAAGAGAAAAAATAAGGCATTCACAGAATTGAGATAGAAGGTGGCTACTTCAAAGATATCATCCAGCCTATGAATTTAATAGATATAGAAACTATCAAATGGAACTTCCACATGGAGCAAATTGAGGTGTTAAACACCAGATTTAATCTCATCTGGATGATGTTTTTATCTTTGAATCTCTATATGGAAAAAGAATCTCCTTTTAAGCCTCCATACTACCTTCGGGGGGATCAAACCATTGGCCAATATGCCTAGATATTTTCATCAATATTGGATCTAAGACTAAGCCTTTTGTCATTTGAAACTTTTTGGTTACAGGAAATATCCTTTGTTGAAAATCCTAAGAAACGGTGAATGGAAGCAGAATATTAATGAAGGATAAAAAAATGTATAAGTTCCAATAGAAACTAAATGTCTAAAGGAAAAAATAAAAAATGGAACAAGGAAGAATTCAGAAAAATATTCTTGGAAAATAATGCATTAGAAGCTAAAATGGAAGAGATACAACAAATAGTCATCTTGGAAAGGAGGATAGAAGAGACGATGATAGATGAAGCCACCACTCTAAATATTTTATAGGAGAGGAGTAACTAGGGGAAGATATCATGGACGTATAAGCCCAAAATTTGTTGGCTGAAGGAAGGAGAGAAAAACACCAAATTCTTTCATAAATATATGATTCATCATAGACATAAGAAATGTATAACTTTCCTCAAAAGTGAATATGGTACTCGCTTAGAAGATTACAAAGAAATAAAATTGGAGGTGGTAGGCTTCCATTCAATTCTACTTAGGGATCCCAAACCTAAGCATAGGGAAGAAAACAACAAGTCACTCAGCACATTCCTAAGTTGGTTAGCCAAGAACAAAATGATGACCTCCTAAGATCAATCACCATGGAGGAAGTAGAGGATGCATACAAGAGAATGCCCAAAAATAAAGCTCTAGGACTGAACAAATTCACATTTGACTTGTTCTAAGAATGCTAGTCCTTTTTTGGGATAAATATTTGGGCATTGGTGGAGCAATTTTGGATCATGACATATGTCTTGCCAGCACTGAATGCTACCTTCTTAACCTTAGTCCCTAAATCTTACTTAGTTGATGATCTAAGTAACTTTCACTATATCTATCTTTTCAATTTCATAAACGAGATCATTTACAATGTTATATCCATCTGACTTGAACCCATATTCCCCTTACTTATTTCACCCAAGAAATTGGTTTATGTGGAAGGACACCAAATCTTAGATGGTAGTCTAATCTCCCATGAAATCATCTACTCCCTCAAACACCTAAAACAAAATAATATTCTAATTAAGTTAAATCTTTCCAAGGATTTTAATAAGCTTAATTAGGATTTTTTAGTTCAAAGCCTCAATTGTTTTGTTTTTTTGATCAATGGAATAAATGGATAAGATATATCATATATTCATCTTTCCTTTCTATATTATTAAATGGATCTCATACAACCACATTCAACCCTTTTGGGGTACTAATCAAGGAGACCCACTATCCCCTTTCTTCATTCTTGTGGAAGAAGGGTTAATTAGATTGCTTAAATCAGTCATTGCAAATGGGAGAATTTAGGGTTTGAAATTATTTGGAAAAAAACTCCCTCTTTCTCATCAAAAATTTATTGATGACATCATAATAATGGGAAAATCTATTTTCCATGAAGCCAAATATTTTTCTCAAGTTTTAGATGATTTTATGGTAGTGTCAAGAATGGATATAAATCACTCCAAATTGTAGATATTCTTTTTCAACACCCCAATCTTGGTTCAAATACACCTATCTAGACATCTTGCTTTCAACAAATTTGTATTCCTTCAAAATATCTAGGCACCCCTCTCATTGGGAACTCCTTAAGAACAAACATTGGCATTCACTTAATCGTAAAATGGAGGAAAAATTCAATAGTTGTACCTATTTTTCTCTTATAATAATAGGCCACCTTGTTCTCTTGAAATATATTTTACATTTTATTTTGATATATCTATTATTTGCATTAGCATCCCCCAAATTTACTATTAAATCCATAAGAAGCCTCCAAATATAGTTCCTCTCGGAAGGAGCCAATTAAGAGAAGCAGTGTGATCTAGTGGAATGGAGCAAGGTACTTCTCCCCAATATGCAATGGGGCTATTGACTCAAGGACCTAGAAGTCGTAAGAAACTTTCTAATTATAAAAATATGGTAGAGATGGTTACAAAACTATGAAGAGTTGTGGATGCATATATGAAATCAGAAATATAGTTATTCTCTATCTCTCCTCTAGAATCTAAGATTAAAATACGCTTTGCAGGGATCAATCCATATGGAGCATGGCTAGTCTTAATAGATACCTGATCCATTAACATAGCTTCTAAGAGATTAGGAAAGGAAGGAATTCAAATTATAGGTTGATTCCAGGCAGCAAATTCAAAAGATAAACTTAGGAAAAACTATCTTTAGATTTTCAAGAGGATATGTTATCTCAAGGAAGAAATGTGGTAGTTGATTACTGGTCCCCTAGGCTCACTTAACTCAATATAAAAAATTGATAACATGGGATATGAGGTATTCTATCTCAGAATTAGTGGATTGAGATCTATTTTGGTCTTGTTTGAATCAAAGGTGAATAGAACTTTGAGAGGAGGAGGATACAATACCATGTGGTTACCTTCTAAGGGGTTATTTTATGGTCAAAGAATCCTATTAGATAACATCAGAGCACCATCACATCTTGCATAATGTAATTTGGAAGAAAATTTGGGGATAGAGACTTTGGCAAAAAAAATTCCACTTTCTATGGCTATTGATGGACAAGAGAAATTTGACTTTGGAAAAAATTCTCAAAAAAGGATTTGAAGGGCCATCTATATTTCTTGTTCATCAACAATCTCAAGAATCAACTAATCATCTTTTTCTCATTGCACATTCTCTTAGAAATTATGGGACAAAGTTTCCTTTTCCTTCCATGTAGTGAATCTTAGTAGGGAAAATGTATGGGTAGTGGTGGAAGACTAGATGGATAAAAAATTCAAATGTATATTCCTCAATAAAGCTTGGATTCTATTACCAGGACTTTTTCTATGGTGGATCTGGAAGGAACACAACAGGAGGATATTTAATGTGTTGATGATTCTGGACCTGCCAACATGTCAAGGGGATCTCCTAAGTAAGAAGTCCCAAATAGACCTCAGATCGTTTGGTGTAGGAGTCCCTATAGTGGGTCATAAGGTAATGCCTGGACCGTGATGTCACGTAGAGGCAAGTAAGATAACTCTATCAGTTGAAAGGGTGTGATTGATCCAGGGTGTCCAGGAATGTGCAAGCAAGGTTCCAATACTTCGAAGGGATAGGAAGGTGAAGGTGAGTTCCAGGTAGAAAGGGACCAATCCTAACTCGGTAGGAATGCACCACACAAAGGACATGCACATCTTCCAGTGAAATAGTCCACTCACATGCAACAATCACAACATACAAGGTAAGATAACATGACCAACACTCACGGAATAGTCTAAGATAAGTGTGATGGTTGATATAGAAAGGTTCATGAGAAAGGCCTATTTGATTTCTGGTAGAGTATTCGACACGGACAATGGTAGCATTAACAAAAAGATTCATATAATTGCATACAAATTAGTTCATATGCATGTATGTAAGTTAAACAACATATATCATCAAGGCTATCAAAACAATCCAACTACAATAAAAACATATGCATGAAAATGTGCTGGCTCTTATTTTTAAAGAGGTCACAATCATACAATGCACCATGTAAGCTGCTATCCCCAATAGTGGAATGTTATAGCCACATCGGCTTGCTCCACCAAAGACATGTACTAGCTCCGTGTAGTGGAGAAGCCAAGGCATTTTACAATATTGTCCAAGTCTTTTTCAAGATAGTCTTAGTAGAAGCTTAACTGACCAAAAGCCTATACAATGAGTTATGAGGACTATTTATAGAAAAGGGTGGCGTGACCCTTGACATTCCCCTTTGTGACCATTTAACTACCCTCATGATGCTTCACCTACTCTATGACTGTTACATTCACTCTTGACATTTGACTTACACTTGAGATGACTCAACATTACAATGAACATGTAACCATGTGAATAATGGCTTGAACAAGCCAAATTAGACACCAACCTCACTTAGAAAACTATATAAGTCCAATTGCTCGACATCCTCATGCTGATTAATAGTAACATATTGGTGCCAAGATTGGTAGTGCATGATTGTGTCCGTGTGTTCCACTGTGACATCTGTTTGGGACTTGAACCTTGGCTCCATGGCATCTAGGTACATTACTTGGGCTCCTCTATCCAACTCATCTAAAAAAATGTGCATCATTTTCCTCAAAGTGGTTGGACCAACAACATACTTGCACATGATGTCTGCACTGATAGGCAAGTCTAGACTAGTGGTGATGCACATCAACTCATCAAAGTACGAGTCAAGCTTCTATCGAACTTGGTTCTTGGGCTTCGCTTGGGTGAGAGTGCCAAGTGATGGAATTGCATGTGTGTGCACCACAACCTCCATTCTCTTGAATACTCATGCATGGGAATCATGTATGCTAGTGATGAGTTGTGATAGGTCCTCATAGTTCAATATTTGACTTTAGATATTTGCTTGCAGCTCAACCGCATTGGCCCTCATCATCTTGGGAAAATGAAGCGGGGTTCCCATGTACTTCGTTGTTCATGCCTACATTTTGCCAATGGAAACATGTATGTTCTTCAAGAGGTGAGCTCTTCTCACACATCGATGTCACCATCCGTGAAGATGAATGACTGCTTGATGCATGGTACTAAACTTGAAGTACAATGCTCACATGAGTGTGTCCAAGGATAATGCTTCATCTAGTATTTCCTTCTTCAGTTCAGCTCAGGTGCACATTGTCACCAATTATCCTCCCCACTTGGCCTCCTATAGTTCCTTCGCTATTCACTCATTCTCATCTATGAGGAAGTGACCATTGGAGCCAATGGCCAAAGTAGATGGGTCCTTGTGCACATCAGTCATGATCACTTGTTCTTCAATTTGTGCAAGGGATGTTTGGTCCTCTGGAGTTGTTAATCTGTCAGGCTGCACAACTCTATGCTGAGATTCATCAAAAGCATTGTTGTGCTTCTTTGCTTCCAGCTGACTGGCAAGGATCTTAGTGCCTCCTTGGTCATTCGAGACTTGCTCATCATCTAGATGCATTGAAGTGGGTGAGTTGACCTCTCTATGGTGAGGCACAAGGTTAGTATCCTATTCCAACTCCTGTTGCTACATGTCTACTTCCAACTATTCAAGAGCCTATTCTATCTCGTGAGCAAAGTCTTTCCCTTGCGAGAGCTCACTCTGTTTGCTTCATGCCAGCTATTCAAAAGAATCAACTACCTATAAGGGCGCTAATTCATCTCTCTACACATGATGCACCACCTACAATGTCTTTTGATGCTACCCTTTACTCTCCTGTTGGCACAAATATTGTTCTCTCTGGAGTTACTCTCTTAGTTTGTGCAACACCTTCTCTGCTTCTTCCATTCTCTTCTTCTCCCTCTACCTTCACATGACATTCCTATGGTGTTGCTGCCTCCTTGCTTGAATGGCATTAGCTCCTTCTTCTACAAGTAGATCTGCTTGAAACTTGTAGCTTCATTCCTCCTCCATATGGTCAACAATATTCCTCTTCCTTTTATCGTGGATAGGTATGTTGGGCATTGCTACCTCTTCTATTGTTTCTACTGCTGTTACTACTGGTGTTCTCCATGATAATGCTTCATGCTGCTATGCTAAGCACTCTATGGTGAAACTGACTTGTTCATTGAGTTTGGAGGAATTAAAGAAATACCTCCATGAGTCCTCCTTGGCCCATTGACATGCCCCATGGATCCAATTGAACTGAATTCTCATGCAGTGATCCCTCACAATGAAATGTGGGTCTTATGGATTGAAGCTTTGGAGGTCAAACATGTACTTCTTCATCTATTCAGCTTCGACATCCACTTGCTTGATGCTTCGGATCTCATATAACCCAATCCATAATGGAAGAGTGGGCCAAGGTGCCTTCTTCTTCTGCTGTAGCCTAGCTTTTAATCTTTGCTGAGATATGATATGCTACTTCTTGCATGACAAACACATCGAAAGAAAACTTTGGCAAAACATGCAGAGGTTTCTTCGACTTGAACACTTTAATGAATGTGCCATCGGGTGAGGCATAGTAATCCATAATGCCTAATAATGCCTTCATCACTTCTTATAACATGCAGGGTGGATCCTATTTAAATATCAACCTATAGACTGGGGTGACAAGATGGTCAAACAATCATATGATAACTCCTCTCAAGATGCATGGGGAATAGCTTGGAATACATGTTCACAACAGTCTTCATCGGTGACCATGCCCACTCCATGCCTGGGAATTCATGTCGGGCATAGTCTACATCTAGAATGTAGGTGGACATGTAAATATATGCATGCATGCCTTCGGGCAACTCTCAAGCCTTCGTGGCTTACTCCTTGAGTTGGTGAGCCAGTATGCCAGACTAGTTGTATGGTCTTCCTTCTCTAGCTAGTTGGTCCAACGCAACCACCCAACTCTGAGGGAAGGTATTAGTGCCTGCTTGACCACTCAATTGACATGTCAATATGACTAAGTATCAGTATGCCTTCCTCAAGATCTTTGTCTTATAGATCCAATTAGAGTTCATGTTGAAATGAGTTAGCTCCTTTACCCAATCCTTCAGAATGTCTCTACTGTGGCCTCTGTTGTTGGGCAATCTGAATGGAGGGGTCATGACAGTCATGGGCCCATCCATATTATACATATCATCATAATGTCATGCCCAGAAGGTTGAAATATTCTTCCCACTGACACTACTCAAGGTCATCGTCTTGGGTCAGTGTGAGAAACGATCCAGTGAATCATGTTGATGCAAGGGAATGCGGGGTATCTGCATGGAATCTAGTATAAGTTGGGATTATGAATGTTCAAGCACACCTATTGGTCTTCAAGGTCTTCCCCAAAAGTACCTCCGAATATTTCATTCACCTCTTGCCACTTCAGTTTGATGTCCTTTTCTAGATACAACTTCATATCTTCATAGATCGACAAACCAGAGGACACCTACTCAGCTGTTGCTCCAGCTGCCAAACCATCAGTGTCCTAAGACCCTGCTCTCTTGGAAACCATTGAGACAAATGAACACCTAAAAGATCTAGAAACAAGAAGAATTCATGGAAAGAAATATGTCACTGAAAACAAAGAAATACGAGGAAGGACACAACACATACCTAGGGAACTGATGAGGAAGATTATGCAAATTTTAGTAGGAGGCTAAGTGACTACCTACCAAGAATGCAGAAAAGGAAATCTAGACTGATTTGGAGGCTAGATTGGATGCTGGATCAGTGAAATGCGCAATCCATTTGGGGATCTGGCTACTGGGATTACACCATGTGTGATTCCAGCTGGGAAAGACTGCTAGCCGAGGGACAAATTTGCACACATTTTTGGGCCAAGCATCCGCTAACCTCTAGAAATGTGAAATTTAGTGTAGGAGGCTAGTATTGGGCCAGAATGCAAAAATCTAGAGAGGAAGGTGAGCCTTCATTCTTAAGATTATGCTATGAAGCCTTGGTGAATGCAGAGTTTGGCTCAAGGTTGGTCCAACTCGCCGACGGGCAACAGAAAGCAAGTAAGTCAATGAAAAGCATGGGGACACTAAGTGATAGTAGAAGTGAGAAACAATAGATGAAAAATATGAAAGGAAGATTTAGCAAATAGATCAACATGCATGTGGGTGAGGTCATTCGTTGGTTGGGCAAACGTCTGTTCAAAACAGTTTCATGCATGCGACAATAGTGAGGTAGCAACAAAAATCGAAACAAAGCTAGGAAAAGCTATAATATATGTAAATGAAAATAGACATTCAATGACATCAAGCAAACAACACTCACACAAGAGAATACACAAAAAGAGAAAGAAATGATGAAAAAGACAAGTTGAGGCCACTTACCCGTGAATAGATGAGATGGAAGTGTCGAAGAGTCTTGGATGTGCGGTGGGATGATAGAGCTCGAAGATCAATGTGAATGAATGAGCTCTAATCCATCGAATAAATAATTTTGGTCTTATGACGCGCATGCCACAAATATAGGAAAAGGTGACACTTGGAGGGAAACTTCTAAAACAACTTTGCATGTAAGCCTCAGCTGCTAAAAATAGCTTCCTGAATCATGGGAATCCTTTTGCATATTGCCTCTTGATATTATGGGAAGATCAAGTCACGCATGCATGCATTTGAAGTTTCCTCGGTCCTGGGTGGAACTAGTCAACCAAACTGTCCATGAATGCGAGTGCTCAACTGCTTGGGAAAAATGTTCATTCCTGATTGTAAGCTGGGCTAACTACCCAAGGGGATTTCACAGTTTCTAGGTAGAGCAGTTGATTGCTACCCAGATTTGTGTAAATCCTAGGTTGAACAACATGCTGATGGGAAAAATTGTGTAAATCCTACTAGGAGTGTTGGCTAGAAAGATTACGCAATCCTGGATCCCAACAGGTTGTTAGAAAGTATTGCACAATTCCTTGAGGAAAAGCTAGTTTCCCTCAAGAAATGTGCAAATTTCACAGGGAAGCTTCTCAGCCTATTGTTGGACCAAGTCGAGGTAAGTAGCCTATGAGGGGAATGGATCGACTGTGATCAACAGGCTGCCTTTGTGCGAGGAAAACATTGAGGCTTGTGTATTTGATGAAGCAAGACAAAGTGTTGTGTAAAGTTGGTAGGGAGGCTCCAAAATAGGCTAAGGCAAAATTTTGGACAGTGGTTGTATTCGCTACAACACTTGGTGACACACTGGTAGAACTCCAACTCTTTGAATGGACGTTGTTCATGAAAACAAGTCTAACACCTTCGGAAATATTATTCAATTCTTAGTTCATATTGGCTTCACACAAGCTTCATGCAAGGTGTATCATCTGCTAGACTCTTAGTTGATTTACACACATTCCAAGCCAAGGAAACACAATTGTTTCAATTGGGTTTGAGGGGTATATAGGTGCACAAGTAGTATAGTCGTCATAGACTTAGTTTCATCTCTGGTGTTGCTCCACAGCCAGCAGGCGTGGATAATACCTTGATGGAGTCACATTGGAACACAACCATGGATCTACTACCAGCAAGCTTGATCAGTACCCAGGCATAGATACTTGCATCACCTCCCTTCACAAGAAGCCTTTCTCTTCTTTTTCCTTATTCATTTTTCATTTTTCATTTTTTAACTTTTCATTTTTTTTTCATTTTTCATTTTCACTGTGCATAAGACTTATTCATTTCGGAGGCAGAAGAGGGATCCTAACTTCTTGAGAGTAGAAGAGATTAGTCTAGTATAGAAGTAGTTTATTATATCTCTAATGTGCTTGTAAAGTTTGTACCCCTCACCTTACTCTACTTGACTGAGCTGACAAGGGTTAACGCAAAAACAATAAACTAGCGAAGGTGTTATGAAACTAGCTCAAGAAAAGATAGAAAAGATAGATCAATACCTTAGAATTCAGCCTCTTCGAGGGGGCAACCTCCTTGTTGGGTTGTGTTATATTCTTTCCACATAGTTAATAGGGTGTTTGAGGGGTACCCGTAACCCCACTTTATGGGGTCCGGGGCAGCGCCCCGTAAAATTTTGGTTTTGGACCCTATGTTAGGTTGGGATATGATAGAAGACAAAAAGGTGTTGCCCGTAAAGGTGGATACTTTGAAGAATACTATAGATGCATTGAAAAAATCTGTGAGCTCTAAGAAGTTCTCTTGGTGTAGAGAAACAGTGGGCATTTCAGGGCTGGAAAATGACTAAGCTCTCCTGTGGCTCCCTGTGGAAAGAAAACAACAAGTGGGAGATTGTTGGGTTGTGTTATATTCTTTCCACATAGTTAATAGGGGGTTTGAGGGGTACCCGTAACCCCACTTTATGGGGTCCGGGGCAGCGCCCCGTAAAATTTTGGTTTTGGACCCTATGTTAGGTTGGG